>MU682648.1:0-30380 GCA_026770625.1 Nicotiana glauca
TAACAATAGAGAAAAGATTTAGAAGCATGCAAAGAACTCAGAACCAAAAAATAGTCAAGAGAATGGAAGCACACTACAATTTCAATGAACGTGTTGCACAAACAAAAAAAGATTGAATAGTCCCCAAAGAAACTAGGGTTTTCGAGAATCAAACGAGTTTAGAGGAGATGAGCAGTCAAACAAGCAAAACAGGCTTAGAATCCCGAATAAGCCCCAAAATTAGGGTTTTCACTCATGCTAAATTAGATATAGGAGAGGGTAAATCAAGTGAATAACAAACAAAAACTCAAACAAGATCCCAAAATTAGGGCTTTTAACATGCTAAATTAGATAAAAATAAAGTGAATCAAACCACCACTAACAAACAGACCAGGAAACTCAAACCAAATCCCCAAGAAAATTAGGGTTTTCAACATACGAGTTCAGATAGGAGATAATACAAACAAACACAGTAAAAACATGTCGAGATCCAGAGAAGAGATGTTCGAGATAGAATAACATGAAACCCTAGTTGAGGAAAATAGAGTTTCTGAAAGCAAACATTAAAGAATCTTTGAGAAAAACACATAGAAGGTTCACACACATATAGATCTAGAACATATCTAAAATAAATCGAAGGAACCTCAGAGATTAGGGTTTTGTAAGAAACCTAAGAGACGAGATAGGATTTGTAAACCATTGATCTGAGCAGAGAAGTCGAAGATCGAACTCAAATGGTCATGGCTGGCCGGACAGAGTTTGAAGATGACCGAAGAAAATCCATCGAGCAAAGCTTGGTCGAGACCTTTTCAAGATCTGGTCATAGGACCTTAGAGATGAGACCATAGAAGCCATGGGAGGCCGGTGTAGGGCTCCGATAGGTCTGGGGAGCCATGGATTAGGATTTCGATGGGAGGCGGCGGCTAGGGTTTTGGGAGAGCTCGAGAGATGAGAGCGTTTGAGGGCGGCGGATTGGGAAAATGAGATAGGGTTAGGCGGTTGTGTGAAATTAAAAAAGTAAGAAGTAACGGTGGCCGTTGATCTAAATAATCAAAGGCCGAGATTCAAAAGGGATATGGGTTGGGTCGATTCAACATGTACTGGGTCGGGTAGGCATGTTAATTGGGCTGGGTAATTGGATTTCAAATTGGGGCTGAAATGGGGTGCCAAATTGGCTAAAATTGAAATGCAATAAGGCCAAATCGTAAATAGTCAATTTTCCCCTTTTAATTTAGTAAAAATAGTAATACTGATTCTAAAAACAAATTAAATATACTGGGTAAATAAATATTATATAAATATTAATTGAAAAATGCTGGAATTAATTTAATAAACATAAAATGTCATAAATTACAAGATAGGCTATAATTGCAATTATATGCAATTTAGCTTTAAAATACCAAACAAATTTGTAAAAATATGCAAAAATTACTTTAATTATATTTTGGTGTAAATGTAAAAATAAAATGAATTATTCAGCAAAAATAATAATTTTGGGAATAATTATTGGATTTTGTTGTGTAAAATAGGCAATAAATTGGTTTACAAAATCATTAAAAATGTCAAAACTCTTGGACGTGTTTATATATGCACCAATATGCTATTTTGGAAATATTTGGGTATAAAAATACTTAGGAAAAAATTGGGTATCAATAGCCCTTTGCCAGGTTCATACCCGCTTCAATTTAGTATACTTTCTATCTTGTTATCCCACCACTTATCCTTGTCCACAGCATTGACTCGCTCGATGTGATGGTAGGTTTCTCCACCTAACTTCCTTCTTCCTCCAATCGATTGGATGGTCTGACGACTGTATATGGGTTACTGCCGTCACCATAAATGATTACCTCTTGGTGATTCCGCTCGAACTTCACTACCTGGTGCAGGGTTGATGCTATAGCTCTAGCGGCGTGGATCCAAGGTCGTCCCAGTAGTAACTTGTAAGATGCTGGGATGTCTATCACTTGGAAATTAACGTCGAACCAAGTTGTTCCCATTTGCACACATAAACTAATCTCCCCAATAGTGGACCTTTGGGAACCATCAAAAGCTTTGACGTTGATAGCCCTGTCCTTGATTTCATATAGACTCTTCCCCAACGTTCTGAGAGTCACCAATGGGCAAATATTGAGGCTGGACCCTCCGTCAATCAAAGTCCTGGTGATGAAATAGTCTTCACATTGCACAGTGATGTGCAACACTTTGTTGTGGCTTAACCCTTCTGGGGGGCAACTCATCCTCGTGGAAAGTGATCTTATGACTCTCCAATATCTGCCCTATCATGTTCGCCATTTCTCCTCCAGTTATGTTACTGGGTACGTACGCCTAGCTTAGTATCTTTATCAGGGCATTCTTGTGTGTCTCGGAGCTTTGAAGCAGAGCTATGATGGAGATCTGCGCTGGTATTTTATTTAGTTGATCAACAACTGAGTATTCTTTTTCCTGTATCTTTCGCCATAGATCATTGGGCCCAGTTTCAATAGAACGTCCATAGGCCTGCTTACTTGATTCAACTAAGTGCTCCGAAGTATAAATTCTGCCAGTCCTAGTCATACCTTGTGCTGCAATTGCTTCTCCAGACTTAGTTTTCCCCTTCCTTCTCGCCTCGATGGTGTAATCCCAAGGAATGGCCTGTGTATGGAACGGTGTTGTGGCTGACATTGCTACAGGAATGGGCACCCTTATTTTGGGAGGTAACACAGTAACTTCAAATGGTACAAGTGCCTTTGGAGACCCAAACTCTACCTCAATTGACTCTGCGGTCTTTGCGGATGACGGTGTTTCAAGATCGATAGGCACGTACATGTTTACTTTAACATCCCTAGAGGGCTGGATCTGGACTACAATTGGATTCAGTGTGACTGTTGGCTTCTTGGGCTCATCACCTTCGGCAATTAATCCAATCGACCCTTTGGGGTCCCAATCATCTTCTACCTCGATCATGTGCACACCCCCACCCTTATGATCAGGCAAGGGATTGTTACGAACATTAGGAGCAGGCTCCTTCGCTACGATGATTTTATTGTCAATTATACCCTGGATTTTATCCTTCAGATATCGGCATTCATCAATATATAGTAAGCCCTTTCATGCCGAAATGGTATGCACAGGTTTTGTTTGGAATGACCTATTGGGAAGGATTTTTTAGGGTTATGGCAGGGATTGGGATGACGTAACCGGCGGCTTTGAGTCTTTCATATAGTTGGTCGATTGGTTCGGCAATGGTGGTGTATTGCTTGGGAGGTCTACGGTCGAAGTTAGGGCGTGACCTGGGGAAGTTTTGGCGGGTGGGAGGTGATTGGTAGTGAGAAGGCTAAGCATTGTAGACTTGGTAGACGAGTGCGGGTTGGGAATATCTTGGTAATGTAGGTTGATATGTGGGGGATGGAGATGATTGGTAAGTAGGTGATGAAATTTGTTAGGATGGCAGAGGTGCTTGGTAATTAGGGATAGGTTGATATGTGAGAGGGTGTACCGGATAAGCTTGGTATTTTACTGGGGATTTCATTCTCTGTGCAACCATCACGGCACTTACGTCCCTTTTCTTAGACATGCCACCAGACTGTAGGGCTTTGTTGGTAGCCTGCAGTGCCTCAAAATTAGTAACCATACCGCTTTTAATGCCTTCCTCAATCCTTTCTCCTAGCTTGATGATGTCAGAGAATTTCTAGCCCTCTATCAGCATCAACCTCTCATAATATTGTGGATCTTGAGCTCGGACAAAAAACCTGTTCATCTGTTCTTCTTCCAAGGCCTGACTGACCTTAGCAGCCTCTGATCTCCAACGAGTAGCATACTCGCGGAATGTCTCTGTAGGTTTCTTCTTCAAATTCTGGATGTAGAAGACATCTAGCACATTTTTTGTATTGAATCTAAACCTGTCCATGAAATCGGATGCCATCCCTATCCAACTTCTCATGAAGAGCTTCATGCGAATCTTTTTATCCCTTCCGACTCTGACCAGCTTATCGCAGTATGTCCTCAAATGGACTCTAGGATCCCCAGAGCCATCAAACATCTCGAACGTAGGAGGTTTGTACCCCTCGGAAAGTTCGATGTCTGGCTGAATGCAAAGGTCCTCATAATTCAACCCCTCAATATCTTTGTTTCCTTCAACACCCTGGACTCGGCTAGTCAGTGTCTTGAGCTCTGCGGCCAAATTCTTGATGAGGGAATCTTTGTCATCAGACTCCGGTGTGTTTGAAATAGGGTGAGTGTATTGTGGCATGGTTTCCACATAGATGGGAGTGTGGTGGGGATGATCATTTAGCGGTAATGGTTCGGGAATGAGGAGCGGGGTGTTGTTTGAAGTGTGACAAATGTTGCAATTTTGATGGGGATCGGGTTGTTTCTGTGGTTTCAGGACGTTCTGTGGAGGTATAGGATTTTGGGCATTGAGAAAGTTGACGTCTGGGGTAGAAAGGGAGAATGACAAGCTTGCCAAGTTCCGAACTTGGTCCAGTTCTTCTTGAAATTTCAGTAACTTCTGTTCGAGCTGGGCGGCACTTTCTTTGGAACCCTGAATACCCTGAGGAACCTCTACCCTTTCAACCAAGTTCTCCTTCCTGCTATTGTTCAAGTCTTCCATTTTTGCTTTGTTCTTGTTTCTGATAGGACTCGGAGGTGGAGGGCTCTTAGATCTTGTGGAGTAGGACGATGATGCCAGAGTGCACGAACTAACCTTTTCGGGAGGGGAATAAAACAAAATAAAAACAAAAAAGGTAATAAGTTAGTACGGATTCTGAGAAAATGTTACAATATTTAAACACATAGTGTAAGAATATAAATCGTGTCCTAAATTGGATGCCTTGTTGTGCCCGAGGTAGGCCTAGCGACAAGTTGATTTGGAGAATTTATAATGCTAAATGTCTTATTTTATTGATAAAAATAAGACGAATCCCAAAACGACACTAAAATTGCATAACGTAAAATGTCACTAATGGCCATTGGCCTAATTACATTTTAAAGTGAAAAGAAAAAGACTCATAACTACTTGGTCCCAGAAGGACCTTCCCCAGACTCGGCATCTTTAGCTCCATCGAACAACTTCACCAGCTCACACAGCCCCAGCAGCAGATAAGCCCTAGCCAAATGTCCTTCTACATTTCCCTCAGTGTTTTGGCAATTCTCGATCCTCTAGATGAATTTCCCTTTTAACTCTACTAAACCTCGCTCCAGATACCCTAGCCGTTTGTTGGCGTTGACAGCCATATCTTTCCATTCCTCGATCAATTTCTTATTTGCTTCTTGAATTTCCTGATGTTCACTCTCGCACTCCCTGATCCTCTTGAGCAGTTGGTTGTATTTAACCTGTATTTCATCCCTCTCATCGATGACCCTATGACCTCGAACAGACCCGGGTTGTCCCAACCCAGCATGATCTTCTTCTAACCAACCTGGATAGTATGGGGTGTAACCGGCATAGTATCTGTCAGGTTCTATGGAATCCTTTTCCAGTATTATTTTGCTATTCCACATGTGTTGATCTTGACATTTGTGCGGGCTATCTTCCTCTTTGAAATCAGCACTGAAGTGACTCATATTTTCAACCTTTGGTATGACCTGCTTCCTCTATGTCTGCCTCATGACTCGGAGAGGGACATAGGGATAAGTTCCTCTCAGACCAATGAGTATGAGGAATGGAGCGTCTCGAGAGCGGATGATGAACTCTCCAGTAGGGAACCATTCGAACATCTACTGCACCTTGTCTTCTTTTAGATTTTCAAACAACTTTACCCATCCTTTAGCATCTCCCGGTTGAGCAAACATGTTAGGCATATAGTTCGCTCTTGGGGTGGTGGAAGGCTATATAATCATTCCACGACCTTCTAGGAAGCTTTTGACGGTACTGACCCCTTTGAAGATGTTTTATAAGCCAGAGTTGGAGTAGTAAGTTGCAACCCTCGAAATGACTGGCCCCTCGTTGACAGTTCTCCAAGGCTCGGTAGATCTCAGCAACAATCATGGGCACTATGCTGAAAGGCTACCCTCCAATCCCGTCCATTAATGTCTTGGTGACCATGGCTAGTCTGCTATGGATCCTATCCTTCTTCATAGGGAACACTATCATTCCCAAAAAGCAGAAAATAAAGACAAAGACCCTTCTATGGATATGCCCCAATGATATGAGGGCGAATTCATCTGTGTAGGTGCGGTAGGACTTGCTATGGCCGTACCTTTCATACAGATAGTTAAAAGGAATATAGGAATCCTTCAAGAAGGTCAAGTCTGTGTTTTTCTTCAGTCCCATCATCTTGAGAAAACCCCTACCCTTGCGATTTTCTAGCATGAGCAAACCCGGAGTCTCCCAAGGAATACCAGCTAGCCCTCCTATTTCTTCGAGCAAAGGTGTCATTTCAAGATCCCCAAAGCGAAACACTGATCTATCACTGTCCCAGAATAAGGTCGCAGCCTCTATGATTTTGTTGTCAGGCTGGATTTTCAAAAGAGAAGGAAAATTCCCAAAATATTTGCGGACAAGAGTCCGGTCACTGGAATGAAGGTCTTCCCACTAGTTTAGCAACCTCGGGTGAATATTGGTTACCATGCCGAATCTGGGGATTTCGTGCCTCATTTTCTGCAAAACAAAAAGGTTAGACCCTTACCCTGCCGGACTCGACTATTTAAACCAATAATTAGCATAGCATCATTTAGTTCTCCAAATAAATACACAGAATATGGTGTTGTCCGTTTGGGTTCCAAGGAAACCCAGTGGACTTTGGACAAGGCTATCTTTAATGAGTCGTTATGTGGACAACATAACTGACTCGACTAGGTTTAACAGTGATGCATGCACGGTTAAATAGAGTAAGGTTTCTATGGTGTATTAGACCGGTACCCTTGAGCTGACAACTCAAGAAGGAAAGACACGAAATCTTTGATTGCACCGCTGATCGACGGGTTTTACCGCAAATATGCCTTTTGCCAAATTTAGGGGGTAATAATATCGGAAGAGCACAACAACTCATTATAAGCGTTGCTATGGTATTTTTTTGGCACGAGTGGAATATGATATTGAAGATGCAGTTACAAAAATAAAACAAATTATCACGCATTTTCACGTTCATAACGATTACAATAATTGCTCAAAAATTACAATGGTATTAAAGGGAAGCAGTAAAAGAAAGTGTTAAAGAGGAAAAAAACAAAAAAGTCCAAGTCAGTTTCGAATAAAAACATTAAATAAATCAGTAAAGAAGCAAATAACATGAAATGGTAAAAGCCTTAAAAAAAAGTCCCCAGCAAAGTCGCTATGCTGTCGACGCCCCCTTTTTCCTCGCGAAATCGGGTTTACGACATTTGGAAAGACAACTCTATTCCCGTTTGGGAATTGGGTTTTGAATTTGGAGAGTCTCCACCTAATTATTAAGTGTATTAGGACACTAAGGGTTTTGTGTTGGAAAACCAGAGTTCGGGTAAGGGCTAGAAATTATCTCGAGGGGAAGGTGTTAGGCACCCCTCAAGATCCACTAGTGTGGTTTCCGTCCATACTATGTTGTGACTTTAAATGCAAATAAGTATATAAATAATTCCACGTATAAGGGTTGCAAATAGGTACGTAACAAACATGTTGAAATTGAGGTCTAAGTTATCTCATAATTTGTTTAAGGAAAGTGTCCAAGTGCAGAAATTTAAACAAAGAAATGAATAAACAAAAATAAATTGAAAAGAAGAGAATAGTGTAGTAAAAAGGAGGAATTTGGTGACTGAAATGAGATATAGAATTTTATTGATAAAATAATAATAAAGTTACATAAGGGAAAGGGGTCCTAGGCTTGTGAAACACATGGATCATCCACACAACACCGGTAGCCAATCGTACACATGGTGTTATCGCGTGATCATTATCTCCATGTCTACCCTTCCCACCACGTTAAGGTGTTAAGTGTGGAATGGTATCGTCACCTACTGCATGCTATTACCCGTCCCACCTATCAGTCCCGGAGGCAGTTGGGACTACTAATCCTAAAGGGGAGGGAGCTTGGCTTTTCAAAGTTTAAAAGGATAAAAATCTAGGGCGATAGTCAAAACACATAATGCAGTTAAAGGGGAACTAGTAGCAACTAAGGGCTCAAACAGGCCTCCTCATTTAAGAAACATATTGTTTAGAATGTCTTACACATTAAATTAAGGTGTATGATAGGTTGATTTAACACATATTTCCCAGATAGGGAGTCCAAATTAGTCCTGCTTAGATGTAGTTGTCGAAAAACTGACATACTTGATTAATTACTTAGCTATTTGCCTATGTGTTAAATGGGACCTATAGGCATGATATCTATTAATGGAGGAATAAATTGTTTGCAAAAAAAAACATTGTTGCTTGTAAGCTCTGCGAGTGTTAAACAAATTACCACAGATTTTAAACTTAGGAGTGAATGGGCGATTCAGATTTAGTTGATAGCTCCTATAGGCATGCTCTCTAGGCGTCACTGATTTTATCGCAGTTATTGTCATGCAGAGATCCTATGGGCAGGTTATCGATATGAAATTGGTTATTTTAACTCCTATAAGCAGATTTACCTAGTGACAGATGCATATGCAAGTGCAGGAAGTCCTATAGGCACATTATCTATATGATATGCAGAGTTTTGAAAGTAAATATTCCTATAACATGGTATCTACATGAGATGCTGAATTGTGAAAGTAAAAATTCCTAAAACATGGTATCTACTTGAGATGCTGAATTTTGAAAGTAAATATCCCTAAAACATGGTATCTACCCCTTCGCACGCATTCAATCCCCATCCCTTTCACTATACACCCTAGTAGTTATTACAAAATTTATTACAGACTAAATGAATCAGAGGAAGGAATAAAAATACATCAGTGATTACATCTACATCTAATAAGCCTAATCCAGACTTAGAGTCTAATAATATGAGATAAACCAACTTTCAGGATCGGATTTTCCAAAGCCTTTCTCTTATTTGGAATGTGTCAAAGTTTCAAGGAACTTCAAGAGTTCCAGGCAATGCTTACACCCCAAATATCATTGCAGAATCAGATTATAGTGCAGTGTGGAAAGGCCAGCCCTCAAATGTTCAAGTTCAGAGGGAACTCAAGGTCCCAAGGCAAGGATCATGGGGGGGGGGGGCAGAACTTAGAGACTAGGAGTAATTGTAAGTGCAATAAAAGGGAATTAAGGGCAGGCTGGTGGTCATGCCCAGCAATTAGGATGTTGGCACACACCTGACCAGCCTGTCAGCCTTAGAATTCGGGAGTTAAGACCTTGTTAAAGGTCAGGTTCAGCTCTGGACAGCAATTAGGATGCTGCTAGGCCATACCCTAACTCGACACCCATAGAGGAAAGGGGTATGGGAGCAATTGTTCATACTAGCATCATGAAACAAAGAAGGAGCAGGCAAAAGCATGTAGGTACTTCAAAATTAGCTTTGCAGAGAGTTGAAAGCATATATGGATACAAAGACTATGAATAAACACATTAGAATGATACTGAAATTAATTTTAGGACATACCAATTGAAAGAAATAAGTAAGGAGAAACAGTAGCCGTATGAAAGCCAAAGTGCAGTCAAGAAGCAAGAGTACAAGTTTAGAAGAGAGTTGTGATTTATTTGTGTGCTTACTCGTGTGTGTAGTGTTGAAGGAAGCCATGTATTTATAGTGCAGAAAAAAAGAAGATATAGGTAAGAAAATAGTTTGAGAATCAATAACACAAGGTTTCCCTTTAATTAAGGAATTTTGATTTCAAACGGGCAAAGTAAATAAGGAAAGAGGTCAACTAAACAATTTTCAATGTAGTGCAAGAAGGGGTAAATACATAATAGTTATTTAAGGGAAAGGTTTTGACAGTACACGGTTGTGCAAATTTAGGAAAGGAAACCAATTGACAGCCAAGCAATCACGAGTCGAAAATTTTGTAGGAATGAACCAAGTCAGAAAAAGGTAAAGAGAAGCTTTACTTAAGAAGAATCAGCAACAATCAATTAACCCCAAAAAAGGATTCTGATTCGAACATAAGTTGGAAAGCCTTTTTGACGAAAGATTTTAACACACATATAAAAGGGACTGTCATTCTAATCAGAAGAGTCTAGTATAGAAGAATTCAGAGTCATATACAAAAGGGTTCGAATTCAATACATAGATCCAAAATGAGTTTGAGAGAGTCCAGGGCTCGCATAGTACCCTAGTCCAAAAACACAAGACCAAACTCGCCAAAAACCCCAAAATCCTAGGGTTTGGCTTGAATCAGATGCAAAGAAGACAAAAATGAGGGAACAAGCAAATACAGTAGAAAGTTTAAAGCAAACAGAGTAAGGAAATTAATTTGACACATAACGGAAGCAAAAGAAACAGTAGAGGAAAACAAGCTTAAGTAGGTTATTCTAGAGGAAACTTGAAAAGACGAAATTGTAAGAACACTTAATGAACACAGTAGAAAAATACAGTAGACGAGATCATGGTAAAAGAAAATAGCAGAACATCGTGAAGAGCATACAAGCACATAGCGTAAAAACACAGTAGAGGAACATGCGTGCTAAAAGAAGAACATAAGATCATAGCAGAGACATACATATACAAAGAAAGGGAAAAGAAGAGTCAGAAAAACACTTAAGCATTTTCAGAAACCCTAAATAGGAAAGAAGTGACTTCGAAAGTAAAAATTTTAAAGAAAAGTTGGGGAAATCTTTTTAAAAACTCAAAAATAGAGCATGAATACACACATATCTGAAGAGAATCGGAGAAAAACCTCGAACAGCTAGGGTTTCAAATGAACCCTAGAATGAGAAAGGCTTGAAAAAGGTCTGATCTAAGTCGGATAAAGCTGGAAACAGGCTCAGGAGGCTAAGATATGCCGGAGCCGGGCCGGAGATGACCGGAAACCTCAAGTCGGCGGAGGTCTGAGTGAAGACATTAGAGGTCTAGCCTTGAAGCTTCGAGTATCAGGCACATAAGCATAGATCATCCATGGCCTGAAAAGCCATGGATTCCGGTAAGTCAGAGGTCGAAGACGGTGAGTGAAGCTAGGGTTTCGAGAGAGTTTGAGAGATGAGAGGATTCAGGGGCGGTTATCAGATGGGAAATGAGAGATTAGGGTAGTCGTTTAGAGTTAAAAAAAGGTAAGGGTGGCTTATGTCTGTTGATCAAAATGATCAATGGCCTAGATCAATTATCGGAACCGGGCGGGTCGTTTGGGATGGATCGGGGACGGGTTAAAACAAAATTGGGCTGGTCCAATTGAGGGTTAGTATTAGGTAAATTGAGGGTTAAAATTAAAATATGAATAGGCTATGATTGTAATAAAATCAGGCTAAATGTTAAATAACCAGTTTTCCCCTTTTATTTTATAAAAAATAGTAAAACGATTTTAAAAGAAAATTAAAAGCACTTAACTGATTCATAATGTATAACTATTAATTTAAAAATGTTGGGACCAATTTTATGGTTATAAAATATTTATTAATCGTAAGATAGGTTATAATCGCAATTGTATGCTATTTAGCTTTTAAAATATCAAATAAATAATTTAAAAAATGTACAAAAATTACCTTAATTATATTGTGGCATAAATATGAGGAATGGAAATAAATTACTTATCAAAATGATAGTTCTGGGAATAATTATTGGATTTTGTACTGTCAAATAAATAATAAAATAATTTTAAAAAGCTTTAAAAATTAGAAAAAATGTCAAAATTCTTGGGCATAATTATATATGCATGTATATGTTATTTTGAGAATATTTTGAGTGTAAAAATAGGTAGGAAAAAATTGGGTATCAACAACATCTCAGGAAGGACCTCGGAATTGTTATTAGGACTTAATTTGCCATCATCCGAACCAGAAGCAATCTTCAATTCTATGACCTCATCTGGTTTTGCATTGCTAAATTTGATTCCATTGCAGCAGGAAGGACTTCATGTATAGATATAGATCTGACGTTACTGAAGTCAAAACAGGCCACACTCTCTACCGAACTTGCAAAGCTCCACTGTCGAAATCGCATAAGTAATTTCTCTTTGAAATGGTTCCAATCATAGAATTGTTTGTTACGGTGTAGCCAATCGAACCAAATAAGTGCATCGCCTTCAAGGTAGAAGTATGACAGAGGTAACCAATATTCTTTAGGGAAACCCAAAAAGGTGAAGTACCGCTCAGCCTGAGAAACCCGGCCCTCTGGGTTGCCGCCGCTGAATTTATCTAAAACTACCGCTGCCATTGGAGGTCGAATCGATGAAACTAAGAGTAAATGACTCTCTTTCAATAGAACTAATTAATTATATTAAACTGGAATTACAAAGCAAATACTAACTAGAGTAGGGAAGATTGCAACAGAACTAAGAAGAAAGGGGATGAGAAAGACTGATACAGATTTGGGGATGGGAAGATACTAGAAATGCCTTTGCACATAATTCACCATAGCCTATTGATAGCGTTACCATATACTATTTAACGAATACAAAGTGCCCTCAGCCTGGATCCCAGAGTAACCTTTGTGAAGTCCTAGCTCAATTGCTTCTTTTCGACCCAATATTAATTTGTGTGACTTCCTTGCTAGTATCCATATTGGGCTGCGCTAGCTTATTCATAACAATACCCTCCTCCTCAATAAGAATCTTGTCCTCAAGATTTGAGTACATCAATACTAATGGGTAAAGATAATTGATATATGTTTCGGTTTCACACGGTAAAGAACATTTTGAATTTTCCAGCACAAGAAATCTCAAGATTTTCATCAGGACTTCTACAACCACCAAAGGAATTGATGCAATCCTTCTAAAGATATCAACTAAATCTAAAGTATGACTTGTATAATATGCAGTAGCAGTAATCCATCCAAATTGATCAAATACACTTAATACCACTTCCACTACAAGAGAACATGCATATTTCCTTTAAAATAATTTAAGCATCGCGTCCATTGAGAGTATTTGAAGGACTTCTCTGTATATTAAAACTGCAACAACTTCTATGGATATGTTGGAATTCTTTGCCCTAGGAGACGTTGGTATGAAAAATAGGTGGAGAAGCTGCATTATAAATTTGGCATCCTTGTCTTCCTGAGTTCGAAAAGGTCAAATCTTTGATAATTCCATCATCTATGATTGATTTGTGAAAACTTCTGGATAGATATCCTACATCTGAACCGAATTCTTTCTGGTTAAAGAATCTCTTTCTAGTTGCTCTGGAACAATTAGGAGATTCTCTAGAAGAAATACAGGGTTCTGCTTCTGGCGGAAACATGCTTGGCCCCGCTTATGGGGTCAAATCAATACGTTCTAAGAAGAAAGATTGGAATATCAATCTCATCGAGATCATCGATTTCATACCAAATCCCATCAATCGAATGACTTTTTTGAGAAATACGAGACATCTAAGTCATCACTATTTTGAAGGAAACATAGCAGTACCTGCTTGATTGTAGCAATATTGAACAAGGAATCCAAAGTGACATGAACATTACAAATTATCTCTTCCCTTGGTTTCCGCACAACGGGTGCTGAAATTTCTGGTCCGCCACCAAATAAACTACCCCGCTAGCAAAAGGAACCCAAAAATCGATTAAAATATACACATAATTCCAACTAATAGCTTCTGGGGAGTCAACTATAGACACAACAGGGGCACTTAGTAGTTTTCATAGAAATAGTAACTCAAAATCATAGGTACATCCAACACCACTACTCTGTAAAGAAAGAAAAACATTAGTAGCAGTTCCTTTTCTACATACAGGACCATAAACGGTAAGTATCTGAACAATGGGTCCTGGATCGTAGGGGTAAAGGTTAAAACGTTGAGTCGCAACAACAATCTCCCTAAATAGCCCTACGTCCTTACACATTGAAAGAATAAGAGTATAATGTGATGCTGACTTCCCATCAATATAAACCCAATCATCCAAAAGTGTAGTTGGTGGATCATAAGTAGAAAAAATACTACTACTTGCAAACATATTCATGTTGATAGAAAAGGCTACAGGGATATCATGTATGCCCGGATCAAATTGAAATTTTGAAAAGGTAATATAAATGACAAAACCTGTAGAGGAACACGAATGAAGTTGCAACTTTACGCACCAATTAGAGTAGGTGTTTGGTGAAAGGCTTGCTAGAGTATTCATGAGAATATTGCACTCAAAAATAAGCAGGAGCACTCCATGTTGTCCTTTTGTTTTGCCTTTTCCCATCCATCAAATGGCTCCCCACTTTCTGCTCTGAAAACTCGCACGCAATCTTTGCAGACACAATAAATTCAGAGATTTGCATCTTGTAATCATCAGAATGAATTTCTTTTAATGGATGGCCATGCTCATACTCCATAAAAGATTTATGAAGATGTCGATTTTCAATATTCTCAGGTGCCTAAAAATATTCATCAAGATACATGGCATCAAAGGACTCAATACCCAATTTAACTCCTCCTAACAGCTCCGAATCATACAACTCCACAAATAAATCACTCCATCTATTTTGTATTGCTTCAAACAGTTTATGTGCATATGACGCAAAACTTAAAGGAATATGCAAAAGAAATGCACACCATAAAGCAACGATATATTCCTTCCCTATGTCGAACCACTTGTCTACATAACTAGAATTTGATAGTCCAATATCCCTTGCATCCTTAGCCCAATTAACAGAGTGTGGTACCAATGAAAGTACTTGACTGGAAAACCCTAAGGTGTCTGTCAAAGGGAAACTGATTCTGTTAATTAGTGTGGTCCTATGTCTAACGTCAAACTCACATTTAGCAAAAGAAATCAGAAATGAAGTCATATCGATAATATTACTAGGCAAATCGCATATATCGTTTTTGGAATTGTCAGCAAACACATTGTCTTCCTCTGAGTTTTCATCATCCAAATCAAATTCATCAGAGAGTACCTTGGTGCAGCAGTTATGTCCCATATTCTCAAACACCTGGGTGGCGATCTTCACTGAATCTTGAATGTCCATGTCAATTTCCCTTTCGGTAATGTCAGCAAGCACCTTGTAGCTGTGAATATTCCTCCTAATATTAATTTCCATTGGTGTATCCACATTACAATTGCCACGTTGAAACTATTAAGGAAGTAAAATCAGTGGTGTTCAAAATACTACGAATCAGGGATTCTAACATCTCGGGAGGGACCTCGGAATTGTTAATAGGACTTAAGTTGCCATCATCCAAATAAGAAGAAATCTTCAATTATGTGACCTCCTCTAGTTTTGCATTATCTAAATTAGATTCCATTGCAGCTGGAAGGACTTAGGTATAGATATAGGTCCGACGCTGCTGAAGTCAAAATAGGCCGCACTCTCTACCGAACTTGCGAAGCTCCGTTGTCGAAATCGCATAAGTGATTTCTCCTTGAAATGGTTCCTATCGTAGAATTATTTGTTACGGTGTAGCCTATCGAGCCAAATGAGTGCATCGCCTTCAAGGTAGAAGTAAGGCAGAGATAACCAATATTCTTTAGAGAAACCCAGAAAGGTAAAGTACCGCTCGGCCTGAGAAACCCATCCCTCTATGTTGTCGCCACTGAATTTATCTAAAACTACCGCTGCCATTGGAGCCCGAATTTATGAAAGCACCAATGTAAAGAACTAAAAGTAGATGAATCTCTTTCAATAGAATTGATTGATTATATTGAAAAATAAACTGGAATTACTAAGCAAACACTAACTAGAGTAGTGAAGATTGTAACGGAACTAAGAAGAAAGGGGATGAGAAAGACTGATACAGAATTGGGGATGGGAAGATACTGGAAATGCCTTTGCACATAATTCACTATAGCCTATTGATAGCATTACCGTATATTATTTAACGAATATAAAGTGCCCTCAGCCTGGATCCCAGAGTAACCTTTATGAAGGCCTAGCCTAATATTAATTTATGTGACATCCTTGTAAATATTCATATTGCGCTGCGCTAGATTATTCATAACAATACCCTCCTCCTCAATAAGAACCTTGTCCTCAAGATTTGAGTATATCAATACTAATGAGGAAAGACAATTGATATATGTTTGGGTTTCACATGGTAAAAAATATTTTGAATTATCCAGCACAAGAAATCCCAAGATTTTCATCAAGACTTCTACAACCACTAAAGGATTTAATGCAATCCTTCTAGAAATATCAACTAAATCAAAAGTATGGCTTGCATAATATGCAGTAGATGTAATCCATCCAAATTGATGAAATACACTTAATACCACTTCCACTACAAGAGAACATGCATATTTCCTTTGAAATAATTCAACCATCGTGGCCATTGAGGGTATTTGAAGGACTTCTCTGTATATTAAAACTGTAGGAACTTCTATGTATATGTTGGAATTCTTTTCTCTAAGAGACGTTGGTATGAAAAATAGGTGGAGAAGCTGTATTATAAATGTGGCATCCTTGTCTTCCTGGTCATTCTTTTGAAGGAAACATAGCAATACCTGCTTTATAGTGGCAACATTGAACAAGGAATCTAAAGTGACATGAACATTGCAAATGATATCTTCCCTTGGTTTGCGCGTAACGAGTTTGAATAAGCAGAAAACATGTTGAAATTTCTGGTCCGCCACCAAGTAAACTACCCCACTAGCAAAAGGAACCCAAAAACTGATTATAATATACATAGAATTCCAACTAGTAGCTTCGAGGGCGACAGTAATAGCCACAACATGTGCACTTAGTAGAGTGCATCGAAATAGTAACTCAAAACTATAGGTACATCCAACACCACTACTCTGCAAAGAAAGCAAAACATTGGCAGTAGTTCCTTTTCTACATAAAGGACTATAAACGGTAAGTAGCTGAATGATGGGTCCTGGATCATAGGGGTAAAGGTTAAATCGTTGAGTCGCAACAACAACCTCCCTAAATAGCCCTGCGTCCTTACACATTACAAGAATAAGAGTATAATGTGATGCTGACTTCCCATCAATATAAACCCAATCATCTAAAAGTGTAGTTGGTGGATCATAAGCAGAAAAAATACTACTACTTGCAAACATATTCATGTTGATAGAAAAGTCTATAGGGATATCATGTATGCCCGGATCAAATTGAAAATTTGAAAAGGTAATATAAATGACGAAACCTGCAGAAGAACAAGAATAAAGTTGCAACTTCACGCGCCAATTAGAGTAGGTGTTTGGTGAAAGGCTTGCTAGAGTCTTCGTGAGAATATTGCACCCAAAATAAGCAGAAGAACTCCATGTTTTCCATTTGTTTTGCCTTTTCCCATCCATCAAATGGCTCCCCACTTTCTACTCTGAAAGCTCGCACGCAATCTTTGCGGATACAATAAATTCAGAGATTTGCATCTTGTAATCATAAGAATGAATTTCTTTTAATGGATGGCCATGATCATACTCCATAAAAGATTTATGAAGATGTCGATTTTTAATATTCTCAGGTGCCTAAAAATATTCATCAAGATACATGGCATCAAAGGACTCAACACCCAATTCAACTCCGCCTAACAGCTACGAATCATACAACTCTGCAAATAAACCATTCCATCTATTTAGTATTGCTTCAAATAGTTTATATGCATATGAAGCAGAACTTAAAGGAATATGCAGAAGAGATGCACACCATAAAGCAATGATATATTCCTTCCTTGTGTTGAACCACTTTTCCACATAACTAGAATTTGATAGTCCAATATCCCTTGCATCCGTAGCCCAATTAACCGAGTGTGGTACCAATAAAAGTACTTGACTGGAAAACCCTAAGGTGTTTGCCAATGGGCTACTGATTCTGTTAATTAGTGCGGTCCTATGTTTAACCTTAAACTCACATTTAGCAAAAGAAATCATAAATGAAGTCATATCGATAATATGACTAGGCAACTCGCATATATTGTTTTGGGAATTGTCAGCAAGCACATTGTCTTCCTCTGAGTTTTCATCATCCAAATCATATTCATCAAAGAGTACCTTGGTGCAGCAGTTATGTCCCATTTTCTCAAACACCTGGGTGGCGATCTTCACTGAATCTTCAATGTCCATGTCGATTTCCCTTCGGTAATGTCAGCAAGCACCTTGCAGGCATAGTTCTGTGAATATTCATCCTCATCAATATTAATTTCCATCAGTGTATCCACATTACAATTGCCACCCGTTAAAACTGTTAAGGAAGTAAAATCAGTGATGTTCGAAATACTACCAATCATGGATTCTAACATCTTATGAGGGACCTGGGAATTGTTAATAGGACTTAAGTTGCCATCATCCAAATCAGAAGCAATTTTCAATTCTGTGACCTCCTCTGGTTTTGCATTGTCTAAGTTAGATTCTACTGCAGCAGGAAGGACTTCAGGTACAGATATAGGTTCGACACTACTAGAATCAAAACAGGCCACACTCTCTATCGAATTTGCGAAGCTCTGTTGTCGAAATCGCATAAGTATTTTCTCCTTGAAATGGTTTAAATCATAGAATTGTTTGTTACGGTGTATCCAATCGAGCCAAATGAGTGCATCACCTTCAAGGTAGAAGTAAGGCAGAGGTAACCAATATTCTTTAGGGAAACCCAGAAAGGTGAAGTACTGCTCGGCCTGTGAAACCCAACCCTCTGGGTTGCCGCTGCTGAATTTATCTAAAACCACCACTGCTATTGGAGTTCAAATCGATGAAATCACCAATGTAACAAACTAAGAGTATATGACTCTCTTTCAATAGAACTGATCGATTATATTGAACATTAAACTGGAATTATAAAGAAAACACTGACTAGAGTACGGAAGATTGCAACAGAACTAAGAAGAAAGGGGATGAGAAAGGCTGATACAGAATTGGGGATGGGAAGATACGAGAAATGCTTTTGCACATAATTCACCATAGCCTATTGATAGAGTTACCATATACTATTTAACGAATACAAAGTGCCCTCAGCCTGGATCCCAAAGTAACCTTTGTGAAGAACTGGCCCAATTGCTTCTTCTCGGCCCAATATTAATTTGTGTGACAACCTTGTAAGTATCCATATTGGGCTGCGCTAGATTATTCATAAAAGTTGATAATAGGTAAATTTAACTATAATTAGGCCCTAAAGTAGCACCTTCTTGTATAGTTTTGATGGTAAAAGTGATAACAAAATGCTCTGATTAGTGCTTTTCATGCTTTGCAGGTTATATATGACAAGAGAAGGCTATGGAGTACTTTTGGGATCATATATGGAGAAAAAGAGGCCAAACGTAAAATATCCGCCAAGTGAACCACGCGAAGGCAGCTCAAGCCAGGCCTGGAGATGAACTGTCAACCGCGGCAGAATTGCGGTAGAGGACTGTTGCGGACAAGTTGATATTCAGAGAAGGTTTTTGGTCGCGGTTCTACCGTAACCACGGCAGAACCACGGCAGAGGCGGAAAAGTTCAGGTACTTAAGTGCAAAACACGGAATTTTTAGCCCAAAACCCTATTTTAAACACTAGACTTCGCCCAAAGGAGGCATGTGTTATTTTAGAGAGTACTTTGGCAAGAAAAACTAGTGTGAGAGATCACCCAAAACATCATATCTTCTTCTTCATTAATTTTTCTTGCAATTATGATTATGAATATTGNAAGCCTTGGGTGCAATCTTAAGTGAACTGTGATAAACAAAGCTGCTAGTGTATCTCGGGAGAGTGCATTTAGTAAATTACTATGATTACTCGGGAAAGATTTACGGTAAGAAGAGCGTTCATGATTGATAGATTGTGTTGGTGAATTTGTATGAAACATAAACAGAAGGAATTCCATCAATAGGGGAAATCATTACCTTAGCGCTTTCTCATTATTGTTTACAACTTAGCATCTTTAGTTTACAGCTATTATTTATCGTTAATCTTAGTTATTAAAAATACCATCAACTGTGATTCTCAACGTTTGGGAAATTGATTCTAAAGAGTTTAGTAGGTCTAAAGATAGTGATTGATAGGTTAATTCTCTGTGGATTTGACTCTGGGCATAATACTCAGGTTATATTTGTCATGTCCGCATTGTCCTTTTTATAAGGCATAGTTGGGCGTGATCAACAATACAATTGAACAACTTTTTTCTTCTTGTAGAAGAAAATGGACATACGGGAAAAATACAATTTCTCTCGACGAGGTATTATAGACAGAAAATTGAGCTAAAGCATGTTATGTATCAGGCTTGATGTTAGATCTCAAATAGATACAGAAAATAAGAAATACAAAAGGGTGCAGTGCAAATGTTTTGTGTTAATTAAGTTATTGGCATAAATTTATTTCCCATGTTTTCATGTAAAATGTTGTCCGTTTATGTATCTTTAAAAGCAAGACTATATGATTCTCATATTGATTATTATAAATGTAATGTCCAGTTACTTTTTTTATTGATCATTCCAATATTATTGTTCTTGTTTTTCTCTAAGTGAATAAATATATAATTGTCCTTAACAGCTTTATTTAGTTTTACAATTGAGAAAATCCAACGGGCAATTAAGCTAGTGACGCAGATCAATTATAATAAGACGGATATTTAGCATTATCAAGGGAATAACATATAGAGTATAGTAGTAGAGTGATGTGGTTTGATGTACAGTATTTTGCTTCTTTATTTAATTCGAGAGCAAAAATATTAAAGAAAAAACAGAAAAGTTCTTTATTTATCTAAATGAGATAACTCTGGAAAACTGGAAAGAGTAAACAATTTTATTATAAAATCCTATATATCATTTTCTCACCACACTTAACTTCAAACCATAACAATTCGTTAGATCCTTCTCCTTATACATCATTTTGCCAGAAAAACTGTAGTGTTCTAATTTTTCATCTATTGATGAATATACTTTCTTGGTGCTGGCTTGGGTGAACGTTTTTGAGTCAACTTTGAGGACACCGAAGAATGAGGAGCCAATCGCGACTTAGTGCCAATCTTTTCTTTCAAATGCGATGCTAATTTAAAATTACGGTTTAGTTTGGTCGAGATTTCGGGAGCAAGATGTTCTCTTGGTGCAGAGTTAGGAGCAATGTTGGTTTTAGAATGAACTGGTTTTGTTACTTTAGGCATAAGGGTTGTGAATGAAATTGAAGGAAAGTTACTTAAGATTCTAGGAGCCGAATGTGGCGAAAGACGTTTAATTGATGCTGGCTGAGGTGCAAATTTTGATTTAGAAAGAGATGTTTTAGTTATCTTAGGAGTTGAAAGTGGTGTTAGCTTTGAAGACACAGATGGTTTTGGAGGAAGGCTTTGTTTACTTGAGATTTTGGGAGTCAAATGTGTTGGAAAATATCTATTTGGTGCAGGCCTAGGAGCAAATTTGGATTTTGAAGGAGATGTTATTGTCACCTTAGAGATTGAGTGAGGAATTGCCTTTGAAGATGACAAATGAGAATGAGTAGCCAAGATTGAGTTGGATATGTGCTTTTCAATTGGCTTTGGTGCTATTTTTGGTGAAAGATTTTGTTTAATTGAGCTTTTAGGAGCCAAATGTGTTGGAAAATATTTTCTTGATGCAAGCCTAGGAGCAAATATAGATGAGTGAGGTATTTTTGTCAGCTTAAGGGTTGAGTGAGGAGTTGGCCTTGAGGACACATGTAAATGAGGAGCCAAGATTGATTTAGATGTGCTCTTTTTAGTTGGCTTTGGTGTCGGTTTGTGAGGAAGGTTTTGTTTAATTGAGCTTTTAGGAGTCAAATGGTCATAAACATGTTTATTTGGTGCTGAGGCATCCTTATGTTTAGGAGACAAGGAGAGTGCAATTTCAAATGAAGTTGCAAATGTGAAGAGAAACAAAGCTGCAAAGATGGAATATTTGTAAAACTTTCTCATTTTGTTATACTATGTAAGATTTCTTGTAATGGCTATATTGAAATGTTATGACTTGTGTCTCATATTTATAGGTAGACAAATACGTGAACAGACAGACTTTCGAATAGTTTGTCTAGATTAAACTCACATACTATTTAATGAGGTAATTAAGTAACTTTAAGGTCAATGAGAAATGTACTATCATAAATGTTTAACAATCTTTAGTGATGAAATGAGTTACAATTGACACCAATAATTCGTTACGTATAACTCCTTGATGAGGTTTTCTTTTTCTTTTTTCTTTTTTTTGGGGGGGGAGTGGGGGTGATGTCAGTTTTATCGTTCCATTTTTATATTCCATATATGTTTTCTTTATGTCATTCAATTTTTACGTAAAGTGAAAAAAGGAAGAGTTTAGGCCCCGTGACAGAGTGCACCTCGACTAGTGAACGGTAGAGATTAGTGAAAATAGGGCAAGCCAGTTTTCGGATTTATAATAATAAAAAGCAGTCAGTATTTGTATAGTCACAGAAAAATAGTCACATATTATCCGGAGATAAAATTTGGACAAAAATACTCTAGCTGAAATAAAAATTCCAGCATAAAATATTAGATTATGGAGCTCATGCGTATAAACTTACAGCATATTATGTTGGAGCTCCAGTATATTATAAAATTCCGATATATTTATGCTGGAATCTCATATGTAAAAATTCGAACTCCCAACATATTATGCTGGAATTTTTTCAGATTTTTAAGGATATTTTTATTCAGATTTTATCTACATAAAAAATGGCTAAATTTTGATTACTTTTGAAATTGTTACTATTTTTCAATTATCAGTTGTAAATCAGGTTAATTGTAATTTCTTTTCCATAGAGATTACCGTAGACCACCTTCTCTTTACACTTACATATAAGTTTCATATGTTCGAAAATTTTAATTTCAGAATGACATTGGCTAAAAAGTAAGAGGTTTAACTTCTATCATTGATAATGTAATTCTTTTACACAGTTAGGTAATTGAATTTTTTTAGATTTAAAATACGAATTATTAACCAGAGAAGTAAAACATAATATTTTGTTTGACACTCCCACAAGATATTATTAATATTTCCATTTAACTTAAGAAATACGATCACTATCAAGCATTTTTCCCTACATAGTCAACCAGCTATCCTTTTGGGCAGGGAAAATAAAAGGAAATAACAAAGAGTGAGCAACGAGTTTGAATTGAGCTAGTGATTCATATCAAACATGTTAGTTGTTACGTTTTCTGCCATTTTTTTTATCACCTCCTATGGTGTCCTATTTCTGCCATTTTTTTGAGTTTGAACCTTGCTATGGACAAAAACCAAGAAAAAAAATATCAAAAATTGCTTGATTTACAATTGGTAATTAAAAAATAGCACAATTTCAAAAATAATTAAAATTTAGCAATTTTTTTCATGTAAGGATCAAATCTGAATAAAAACACCCATAAAACTTCAAAAACATTCCAGCATAATATGCGCAAGTTCGAATTTTATACATATGAGATTCCAGCATAATATGTTGAAATTTCATAATATGCTGGAGTTCCAAATAATATGCTAGAAGTTATACACAGGAGCTCCAAAATCCAGCATATTATGCTAAAACTTTTTGTGTTCAGCTAGGGTATTTTTGTTCAAATTTTTTCTCCGAATAAAATAGGGACTATTTTTTAATGCCTTTGCAAACCATGCTTACCAATCCGAGACTGGCTAGCCCATGCTATTTTTCGCACAAAAACCAGATATTTAGGCCCCGTTTGGCCATAAGTTTTGCCAAAATAAATTTGAAATTTATTTTCAAAACTCATGTTTGGCCATAAATTTTGCTTATATTTTGGCCAAATCCCAAATCAAAAATTTCAAATTCCAAAATCAGCTATTGAGCTGAATTTGGGCTAAAATTCTAAAACTTGAGAATTATATACATATTTTTTCAAAATAAAGTTAAAAAATATGTTTTGAAAACATATGTCCAAACACATTTTCATCTTCAAACCAAACTTCACCCATATCAGATTTTTCAAAATAAATTTGGGATCTATGGCTAAACGCTAGCTTAAATAAAGGTAAAGGAACAAGCCCATTGTCCTCCAAATTAACTAGTCTTCAGTGATTTCACAGTTATCAAAAACACTAGTGAGACGCCTTCACTTCCAATCAAAACTTGGAGTCACAATGAGGAGTTAAGTATGAAACACTCATCACCTCTTCAGGTTGGGGTGGGTTAAAAAGTCACAAGGAAAGAGAGCAGTTGGGTTATAGAGCACTTAATCTGAGAAAACTAAAAAAGAAAAGGTTCAATACATTTATTGAAAAGACCACTGATTATCCAACAAAATGTATCTATAAATAACTGGTTTGTAATTTCTAAATCCTAGATTTTCCAACAAGTATAAGGAAAACAGGAATTAACAGCTTGTTCCTCTTCAATACTACAAAAGGTTTACTCTCAGAAAAAGTGTCCGAGTCTTTCTCTTCCAGTATGTGAAGAGAAATTCATGGTAACAAGTACCCAAGATATAGAATTAAGCTTTGTACTCGCGGCTTTCCAGCCCTTTGGGAGAAGGGTGATGGGTGCTTACACAACAACGTCTACACGTTCGAACTCAATCAGAGACATGTTAATATCTTGATCCACAGAGAAACTGGCAGGTTGACCGACTTCAATACGGCCAAATCTATCAACAGCAAGCCTCATCGATCCTTTGAACATGTCAACTTTAGCTTTTGTCAAGACTAGTGTGGAACCTTCTTGAATTAAATCCACTACACAAGAAGACAGTTAAAAGTTAAGGCATCTTCGATGAATAACTATAGCGAAATCTTGAATTCCCAGTGTAAAAGTGAGATAATACATTCTTTTCCCAGTCAACTTCTTAAATATTCTTTTTCTAAATGAATCACATAACTTGAGAAACGGACAAGGACAACAAGAAAATAGTTGATATACTTGTTAATAAATCATCCATCAAACCACAAGCATTAAAGAAAATTAGATAGAGCAATATTGGAAGCAACCAATTTTAAAGACTTACCCCGTCTTCTTTCAATTTTCTGTGGCTAAATTTAAGAGACTTAACAGTTCAAGCCATTTCCTGCTGGTGCTCGGTAAACTCAGTAGACCAAGTTTCTTCGTCCTTTCTAGTTTATATATAGTCATTATCTTTCTCTTTCATTTTACTATAAATTCGTAAATCCAGGCTCGTTTTGTAAAATTAAAGAACTTAAAGTCAACCATATACATCTCACCTTGATGCTTCAACCAAGCACTCAGATATCAAATGTGTTATGAAAAGGGTGTGCAAGAATCTGGTAATTTTAGATAGCATTTATTGAAGCTCTGAAATGTGATTAGCAACCAGAACTACTTTTGTAAACAGTTTGGAGGAAAGGGTATTGAATGAGGAGGGGGAAGAATCTACTCCTTTGGGAGATCCCTAGAAACATATATTAAAACAATGACACTACCATACTTGTTCAATTACAGCTAATCAAGATACTACCACATTTGCTTCAAGTAATTTTCCACTTTCTAACCCACATACAGATGTTCCCTTTACCATCCCTGAATTTGGACCAATCACTTTATTTTAATGTAAGCCTAGGCATATCAGAAGCCTCAATACACTTCCATCAGAGTCTGATCTCTCCTATCTCTATGTGTTTTCTAACACAAAAGAAGCAGCACAGGCGAACACGGAGTGTGTGGCACTCGGACATACTTTCCTCATCTATATTATGCACTGTGCTTTATAATCTATCCAGAAGTCCCAAAATCAATTAAAAGAAGATGAAGAAAGAAGCCACATATTTATCGAAACACAAAGAAGAGCTGAAAACTACAACCATAATAAAGATGATGAGTATGCAACACGAAGACATATTACTTAGCAAATTATCAGAAAACTCTTTTCATTGAGAACTTACCATAACACTAGTCTCTACTTCAGACTTCAGAAAATTATAGACTTCGGGAAAATTGTCGTTATGGTGTTGCACACATGATTACATTATGAAAAGGAAAACCCAAATGTGGGATAAAATTAAATCTTCCAGATGTTGAGGAGCATGAAACCAAGAAAACGGACCAATTAAACATGTAGTTTAACTTTACAAAGGCAAATGATTACATTTAGGAAAGCAGGAATGTTTAAGTGTATATAAGGTTGAAGCAACTCATACTTATGTTGACATGTCTTGTAGTTAGACCTAGGGTAGTTTGTCCTGTTTCTGTAGTACTATAGTTGTAAAAAGCACCATCCCTACACCAACTATGACAGGAAGCAAACAAAAAATCATCTCAAAATTCTAATCCTTAATGATACTAAAAAGGCTCTAGACAAAAACCTCCTAGTTATAACAAAGAACCTCTATTTTACAATCTTTCCAAAGGAACAACTTCACAAACATTTTTAAAAAGGAGGAATGACCAAAATAGTCTATAACTTTATATTGCACACTTCCTTGTTGCCCAAGCAAACTCATACTTGAAACTTGCCACAAGTGTAACATCACCAACATAAATGCTAACAAATAAGACAAAGTCAATGCCAACGTGTGCAAGCACACCACATAAGCTTCTCGATATTCAGCCTTCCCACCCATTTCCCTTTTCCTATCACTCTCTCGTTGAGTTTAGCCAAGATCTCTAAGCTCGTGGAGCACCATTTTCCACTTTCATTCCTCCCTATTCTAGGGAACAAAAATACTTAGGTATTGCAAATTAGGTAAACGTACTGGAGCTAAGAAAGAACCACTTATAATTCCCTTTTGATATGCTAAAGCGCATCATTGGACAAGAATGAAGAACAAACAAAGACATGTAATCATCCTTGGCTAATGATAATAATGGTTAAACCCAGTTATTGGTTTCAATCAGCAGTAGTAAGGATTCTTTATGCATATAATCAGTATCCAATGCTGCACATAGTCTCTAAATCAGAAAATGGGCAACAAGAATATTGTATTAGGACCATTATTTCTTTTTCCAAATAGTCAAAACTACATAAGTACCAAACTGGCACACCCAACATAATTGTATGCATTCAGATTCTAGTAATTTTCCCCATCTTGATTTGCTAAACGGTTCACGAGCACTGATTCCTGCCAGTCAACATACATTGAGAACACCACAAAATTCTTGATAGCTAAAGCTAACAATTTCCCAATTGTAAAAGCCTCCCTATGGATATTATTCATGTATATCAGCAAGGGGATCTAACCAGCCAACATCTTTTTTTTTTATTTGGCACCGGGTGTCCGAGTCTCTTCGAGACCCGACTAATCCCGGGGGTACACATGCCCTCGGCAAGGAGTTTCCCGCAAGTGTACCACGGTTAATTCAGGTTTTACCCAGTCCGATGGCCCTCAGAAATTGTTTGCACCGAGTGGGTTTCGAACTTGAGACCTTGAAAGAGAGCAAACCCCAAGGCTCAAGTCAATTGCCACCAGGCCAACCCCTGAGGGTTAACCAGCCAACATCTTTTTCCAAATTTCAAATAAAATTTGATCCTTCACTGCACCCATCGAATCCTTTCAACCACCACTATTATTAACAAGACATAAATAAATTTCCACCCAGCATTACAAAAATATGCGAATCTTAACAATGAAGACTCAACAACAACAATCCAGTATAATCCCACTTAGTAGAGTCTAGGGAGGGTAATGTGTACGCAGACCTTACCCCTACCCTAGGGTAGAGAGGTTGTTTCCAAATAGACCCTCGGCATCCTTCCCTCCAAGAACTTCCCACCTTGCTCTTGGGCAGACTCGAACTCGCAACCTATTGGTTGGAAGCGAAGTTGCTTACCATCAGAGCAACCCCTCTTGTCTCAATAACTCTCAATAACTCATTCTTCAGCTTCGACGCAACTTGCAATACAGACAGATGAATTCAAACATATAACAACAACGAAAATCAGGAAAATCATTTAAATCAGTTACCTCCAATCATCAATGACAAGATCTTAAAAATATTTGTTCTCAATCGATGATACGGGCCAATGCTGACAATAAAGATTAAATTTTTCTCAATCCCAACTGTATTCGGCTTCGAGGAAACATCTAATACAACAATTATAATGTAAAAACAGAAAAATCATTGCAAATCATAAACAAAACATGCATACAGATCAATCTCCAGGAAATCAACCAATGATATTAAACTCTTGGTAAAAACAAAAATTACCTTGATCATTGCGGGCAGTAAAAATAATAATTCCAGTTTCATCACCCACCAAACATTCAGCAAGACGATTTCTCTGTGCAATTGGCTTTTTACTAATAACCTTTACGGTTATATTAACCCCAAAATCTAATGGCCGAAGCTGATTCACTTTTTTAGATCCCACTTGCTGCTTCTTCTGCTCTGCCATTATTTCAACTTTTTTTTTCCTGAAAACATTTATTTCCCAGAAAAAACTTTAAAAATTGGAAATAATTTCAGGAATTTTAATAAAAATTCAAATACAGCAAATCTTGACATAACGATTGTAATTCTTTTTTCTTCATGTTTTTGCATAAATTAAGCTGTTTTGACATAAAAGGATAACAGACCTGAAACTCGATTTCGCCGGAGAATGATACGAGATTTGCTCTAAGAAGAAGAAATCCTAAGTTTTAAATAAAATTGGCAAAAATGGTTTGGTTGGTAGGCCTAATTAAATGCAACTTGGGTACATATTTGAAGTCCTTTTGTATGTTGACAATCAAATTGGTGAAAAGAGATTTGGGCTTGTGATGAGTAGATTTGAATTGGGCCTCCAACTGTTCGAAAATGAGAAAATTTTCATAAAGCATTATCTGTTATTAGTAATTAGATATCTATAGATATCATTTGTTATATTACGGATTATAGATACTGTTTATGTGGTTATAAAATTTGATGTATTTAAGCTATGTATTCATAAATACAGTAGTAAAAATAGACGTGAATCAGGGAAATCTAGCTAATCAGTTGTTGTATTCGAGTGCATTCGACTGTATTCATAAAGTGAAACATGGGATTACAGCTGGACAAATTATTGTATTCGACTGTGTTCACGCGCGTAAAATAGGGGATTACACTGTTTCTAAAACGGAAAATGAATCAATTAACATAATAGACTCCTAATATAACTCAACAAACTCAATTATAATACACAAATTTTGTATTTTCAGTTATAAAAAAGATTCTCAATCGAAAAATACCCAAAAAATATAGCAATCTTCAAAGAAATTATATAATACATCCGAATACATAAATTATATTTATTTAAAAAAAATATATGAATACATTCATGGCATATAGCGAGACAGTGAATACAATGAAATACATAGAATACAACGGGATATATTGAAATACAATGAGAAAAAAAGACAGTGAATACAATTAAATACACGGAATACAATGATATACATTTAATTACAATTAAAAAAAAAGACAACGAATACAATGAAAATATATTGAAATGGTATCTATAGATGGCTAATTACTACTAAAATAGCTCCAGTCTCCCTGAACCATCTACCAGCTCGGTTAACTTTTTTGAAGCAGCAGCTAATGTCTCCTCACTTTTGCAGAACGCAGATTTGATATACCTCTTGTGGTGGTTAATAGCAGTCAAAGAAAAGTCCTCTAATGATGACAAATTGGTATGGAAGAATACACGGCCTGATACAGCCACCACCCCAGCTTGTTTAATCAATTCCTCCACAAAATCAACCTGGAATGCCTTGAGGTGATCACTACCATAATTTAAACATATAATGAACGCCAAAATAAAATGCTTTGTCAAGTTCTTATAGGCTAATCGAAAAAAGAAGTTCTTACATGCACGTTGAGACGTAAAAGCTTTATCCAAAGTATGAACCTATTGCTGGTACAACCGGCCGGCAATCATCACTCAATGTACTACTCCGATCCAAAATTTGTAAAGAGCTAAAGAATTTCAGTGGAAGGAGGAGGAGATCTAAAATTTTAATGGGATGGGAGAAGAGAATGGGATGAATCAAAGTACAGAGAGAAAGAAAAAAGTGTAACTAATTAGCGTATTCAGTGGCTTAGGGCTAGGAGGTAACCAAAATTAAATATTTTGCTATAAACCTTAAAAGGTATCTATAGAATATATTTTTTTTTAAATAGTATTTATTTAAAATAAATAAGGTGTTAACCTTTGCTATGGGAGGTAAAAATTCCTTCGAAAGAGAATCCAAAAGAAAGCTCAATAAATGTAGTCTTCTTACAAAAATTAATAGGAATTTTTATCTCCTATAGCAAAGGTTAACACCTTATTTATTTTAAATAAATATCATTTAACAAAATTATATTCTATAGAGACCTTTTAAGATTTATAGCAAAATATTTAATTTTGGTTACCTCCTAACCCTAAGCCACTAAATACGCTAATCAGTTACACTATTTTCCGACTTTCTCTTTCTTTGATACATCTCATTCTCTTCCCTCATCCCATTAAAATTTTTGATTTCCTTCTCCTTCCACCGGATTTGTGCAAAGCCCACTTCAGCATTCATACCCAGTACCGAGTTAATATGTAGCCTAAAATCACAACCCCTAATCACGTCAGTGGACTGGTCCATCTCTAAGTCCAATGATTCAGTTCCAGAGCTAAAGATCGTAGTTCTCGAACGAGCAATCGAAAAGACTCTGGAGCATCTTCGGGATTAG
>MU682648.1:31946-42139 GCA_026770625.1 Nicotiana glauca
AAGACAGTTCTTTTCTATTATATTAGTATTTTCTATTATATTAGCGGCGAGCGAAATGGGAGCAGCCTAAACCGTGAAAACGGGGTTGTGGGAGAGCAATACAAGCGTCGTGCTGCTAGGCGAAGCAGCCCGAATGCTGCACCCTAGATGGCGAAAGTCCAGTAGCCGAAAGCATCACTAGCTTATGCTCTGACCCGAGTAGCATGGGGCACGTGGAATCCCGTGTGAATCAGCAAGGACCACCTTGCAAGGCTAAATACTCCTGAAACCCCAAAAGGGTGGTATCTGTATATGATGTAACACACCTGGATTTTTCCTAATTCATGCTAAAGTTTTCTTTTTCTTTATTTTCATTCACTTCTTAAAAAAAATACCTTTTTAATTTCATTGGTATTTGTACTCTTGGGCACAAAATTTACCGACTTTTCTGCAAGAATATTTATAGAATGGCTATTTCTGCAAACCATAGAAGTGTTAGAGATATTATTTGTGATGCTAGTGCTGGTACTTCTGCAGGTTTAGAAGACTATATGTACAAAGGCAATAAAAATTATCTTAATCAGCACTTTTGTGAATGCACAAGTGCTGGAATGGGCAAGGAAAATGACCGGAGTTCAAACTTAAAGTCCCTCATTTGGAAATCACTTGTTTGGCTATGATACATCTGTTGTTCCCTTGTATAATTCAAGCAACCTTGGGTAGCAGGTAATGAAAAAAGGTGTTGCGTGTTGTACCTTCAAATCTCAAAGGTGTCGTTTGTTGTACCTTCAAACGTTGCTACGGGAAATTCGCCGGAAATCAGGATTTGTTCTTGATGGAGTTTGGGGGTGAGTAACTTGATTTTCTGTTAATATCTTTCAATATATTTTCATGTATTCATTGTCTATTTTTTATTGTAATTCAATGTATCTCGTTGTATTTCATGTATTTTATTGTAGTAATTGTCTTTTTTTTAATTGTATTTTAATGTATCTTGTTGTATTATATGTATTTTATTGTATTCACTGTCTCGCTATATGCGATGAATGTATTCATATATTTTTTTAATTAACATAATTTATGTATTCAGATGTATTATATAATTTATCCGAAAATTAATATGTTTTTGGGGTATTTTTCGGTTGAGAATCTTTTTTATAGCTGAAAATATATTTTTGTGTGTTATAATTGAGTTTATTGAGTTATATTAGGAATCCATTATAATAATTAATTCACTTTCCGTTTTAAAAACCGTGTAATCCCCTATTTCATGTCATGAATACAGTTGAATATAGTCAAATACAATAATCTGTCCAGCTGTAATCCCATGTTTCACGCCATGAATACAGTCGAATACACTCGAATACAACAACTGATTAGCTGGATTTGCTGATTCATGCCTATTTTTGCTACTGTATTCATGAATACAATAGCTTAATACATCTTATAACCACAGAAAAGATATCTATAATCCGTAATATAACAAATAGTATCTATAGATGGCTAATTACTACTCAAAGATAGTGCTTTATGAAAATTTTCCAAATTAATATAAATAGCTTCCCATCCAATTATTTAAACTAAAAATACCCGCGAATTGTCATGGGGGGCCTTCCAGTCATTCCCCATGACCCCTTGGGCGCGCCCCGTGGCGTCCTAGCAAGCCTCCTGACGCCTAGCGGCACAGACGGCCCCGTAGTATTGGCTGCGCCAAGTGACAAGCGCGCATGTGCCTTAGTCGCCCCACCAATATCCCTCGCCAGCGCCCAGCCGCAGGTAGATTCCAACAATGCCGCGCGCGCTGACAATGCCGCGCGCGCTGACCGTGATGCCACATACAATGTTGCTGAAAACGAACTTGTTGCTGCCTTTTAGAAAACTAATTCATTTTCATTGTAAATATAGAGTAGTTTTATTTCACGCACTTCCATTATATTTTCCTAGCTTATTCAAGTCTAGTCGTGTAGCTTTGGTTTATTTTTTTTAAGTATTATTAGGGGGGATCAAGCAATCAAAACTTTCTAGCAAGCAAGCAATTCTCTGTACTGGTGTCTCTCCCCTCGACACCGTGTTTCTTTCTGTAATAACTTTCATTAATGCAATCAAGCTTTCTTTAAATCTCAATTCTCATTTATGTTCTCTCAATTGCTCTTGACATTAGTTTTCCTGTACGGCACTGACAATCTAGTCTAACGTACAGCGGGGACCTCAGTTGGCGGACAACAACTGCACAGACATCAGTTGCTTAGCCTTACATCGCCCTTCCATGGCGGACAACAACTGCACAGACATCAGTTGCTTAGCCTTACATCGCCCTTCCAAAGAATCTCAGGAAGGCGTCGCGTAACAGTATGTATGCATAATTAGTGTATATTCTACGTATGTCAGCTAGAAAAAGTAAACAGTGAAACCAGCCGACTATTTGTGTAAAGATCCCTTCTTCTATTTTGTGTTTATTTTGAGTTTCCTTGAGGGTAGAACGCCAGTATCATGACGTCTTTCCAGCTTATATAATGTGAGTATTAATATTGCTATTTAGGAAGGTTGAAATCGTAAAAAATGAGAAAATTATTATAAATAGAGTTCTATTTATGGTGAATTTCTATATTTAGAAAGATTCTAGAGTTTATTACTTGGTGGCTAAGTCACAGTATCCCTATAAATAGAGGGTTCTATTCCATTGTAATTCATCCCAAAATCAATAAGAATTCTCTCGCCCTACTTTTCTCTACAATATTGTTTTTCTTCTTTTATTATTTTATAACACGTTATCAGCACGAGACTCTAACCAATTGAGTAAAAACTTTGAGATTGAGCATATTCATTGTCAATTGTTCCATGAACTTCCTTCATGATTAAATTTTGGATTTAAGGTAAGTATTTTACTTTATTTTTCTCTTTTAAATTCTTGAAATTCTATAATTTGATTTTATATACAAGCAAAGATAACAAAGTTTGATTATAACTCTAATGGAGTTTGTAAGAAATTACACCCACCTGAAGTGGTAAAATTTCTATGCCTTGCCATGATCAAATTCATGTATGATTGTGGACAAACTATTGAAAATTCGTTCCATTGAATTTGCTCCATTCTCATTCCTTTAAGAGAATGTGATAACAGTATGTGATAAGTCTGAAAGAAGATAAAATTATTACCGTGAAGGCATCAATGGATGTGGATGCGGCAATAGACGAAATTATAATCGTCATCATTTGTGGTAATGAGAACAATAAGGATCTCAAAATAATCTTTCACTCTGTGAAAAATATTTGTCATCTATTTAAAATGAAATTTTGTAAAGAATATATAGATGATTATGGTCGATTCATGATGTGAATATGACAACATCTGATTTATGAATACATATTCATTCTTGAAAGAATATGAACGTGCTAGTGGTAGTGAATATACCACACTCACCTCTAGAAAAAGGTTTGAGATGATATAAGAAAATAATATCATTATTATGGCATGAATGGTCATTGGTCACGTACATATTGCACGCCAAAATATTTTGGTAATGTGATTATTAAAGAATAACATTAATGCAAGAAACATATCTTGCATATAATTTTGCCATAACCATAATGGTATAACTTTCTCTTTAAAAGAGATATTCACCATATAGATGTTGATGGATATGTGGTAGTACAAAATTAATTGAGAGCTCTGGAAGAGCCAATTATTACTATTTTGAAGGAATACAATTGATTATCATGTCAATTTATTGTGTTGTAGTAAGTCTCAAAGAAACTTATTCAGTTTCCAAAGTATACGCGAAAACGATTGATTATATTGAGGTTATAAATAAATGAAAGATTTAAAATCTTCTGTTACTACAACTTGTAGCGGGGTAATATGTATGTGAAAAGCTACCCGCTTTATTCTCCAATTTGTACTACATAAACAAAAGAATATCACAATGAAGTGGATATTTATTGATATAAAAACCCATATCATAATAAACTTGGAGTTTATTCATAATTGCACACATCATGGTATAAACTTGAAGTTTATCAATATTGATAATTTATTCAGTTGGCATAATTGATTTAGCCATGTTAATTCATGTATGATATGCAAAAAAATAAAAGAGAATTCACATGGGTAAATATTAAAGAAATAGAAAGTTCTTTAGGAATTCTCTTACATTGTTTGTTCTCATTAATTAATAGACCAATTAAAATTGGGATCGAATCCCATGAATATTGGAAATATCAAAGGTGAATATGGGCCCATTCACCCGCTATGTATACCACATAAGATGCATCTATGAGATGGTTGCATGTGCGATTATTATTAACCCGCAACATAGCGTTTGCGAGGTAACTTGCTCAATAATTTAATTTAGAGTATATTCTAGATTTTCTATTCAAGAAGTTCATCTTGATAAGTTGTTCTACATCACATCTGGTTTAGCAAAATGATTTATTGAGTGCCTCCATTTAATAGCTAAACAATTGCTTATGAGAACAAAGTTTTGTATATCAGTTTGATATACTTTATATTCGAAAGTATATTATTTTCTCCCCTCACAAGTGGTTCATGGTCAAGAACCAAATAATTCCATCTTATTATTATTGATGTGCAGTGTATATTTTGATTAATACCATAAAGCACAAAGATGAGTTCTCAAAGTTGAGAAAACAAGTTAGTTTTTCTAACATGAGATGGAGACATGATAAACAGTTGAGAAAATGTTACGTGGAATGAATTATCATTTGTTCTTATAGATCCTCGAATAAGATAATATGAACTTGAAGTTCATAAAAGGTAATTCATGTGAAATATATTTCAAAGCATGCCAGACGCATTTGCTGACCCAAAGAAAGTAACTATATTCTCATTGCAAATGCTCCTATTAAGTCCTAGAAGGACAAAGTCTATGGTACGCTTAAAGCGTATAGACAAATTGGTTTCAAATAAACTTCTTGATATAGAAGATGAGCAAATGATCAATATGATCATAATAAAGGAGGCAAGTGATCTAGAAGATCACATAATATAACACTTCATAAAATCTCATGAGAGATTCAGGTACCTAAATATACGAATGAAGAGATCTCAATGTTATGTCTTTATGAAAAATAAGGAGGTTGGAACCGATATAAAATGTTTGTCGATGACATCTATCATAGGGCTAAGATAGATGAGGATCTAAGTCTATCGAATATAGACACAAAAATATTAGCCAAATGGAAGAGCCATAATTCAAGTAGAATTGGTTTCATATGAAAGACATGTTGTTTTGGATCTGCAGTTCAAACACTTGAAAGAATAAAGTCAATGGTGTGTGCAATCACTTTTATTTATCTTATATGTCTAGCATGACATAAAAAGTTGATATGCATCTAAAGTCTATTTAATTGGCTTATTTGACTATACTTATATGACAATCCCCAAAGAATTTAAATTGTTAAAGCATATAGAATTCATAGTCATGAAGTACTACATCCTAAGTGCAATTTGTGCACATATGTATCTTGCTATAACTATAAGCATGATAATATGATAGCAAAAATCTCTATGGAGATATTGAAAAGGCCATTCCATGGCATTTTATGAAAACATTACAAATCTATTAGGAATGATGATGTCAAGGTGAAACAGATTCATTCAAGTTATAAAATGACTGATTTATTTATCAAATCTCTACCAAAGATTTTTTGAAGATGGTGCATAAGATTGGAATGCAAATGCTTAAGGATGTCAATTGATACTCTCATCAGGGGAGTTAATACGCGTTGTACTCTTTTTTTCTTATAAGGTTTTGTCCCACTGGGTTTTCCTTGCAAGGTTTTTAACGAGGCAACCAAAAGGCGTATTGTAGATATGTGTACTCTTTTTCCTTCTCTAGAATTTTTTTCCCACTGGATTTTATTTTAGTTAAGGTTTAACGAGATACATTATCTGTTGAATAGACATTCAAGGGGGAGTGTTATAAATAGAGTTCTATTTATGGTGAATGCCTATATTTAGAGAGATTCTAGGGTTTATTACTTGGTGGCTAAGTCACCATCTCCCTATAAATAGAGGGTTCTATTCCATTTTAATTCATCCCAAAATCAATAAGAATTCTCTCTCCCTACTTTTCTCAACAATATTATTTTTCTTCTTTTATTATTTCGAAACAAAAAAAAAATTTTTGCCTCTCATCAGGAGTATTATTGTTGCTTAGGATGGTTGAAATTCGGAAAAATGAAAAAATAACATATTTTGTTTCTCATCAACATTCTCTTACCAAATAACTAGTCTTTCTCGGTAAATTAGTGGATAAAATATACACTTTTCTTTTCTTTTCTACTATATAGAACAGCTCAAGGTTTCGACCTGTGTGTTTGTTGCCATTCAATTTCTTTTTGAGGGTATTTTTGACTTTTCGTAGCAAATATACAAATACAACGTGTCCTCTTATGTGGAAATGAAACAGCATTATTTTCCACTTTCCCTTTCTACACGAGAAAATTTTCACTTCTCTCCTCTCTCTCTCTCTCTCTCTCATTCTTCTTCCTCTTTTCATTCTGCTCTCTGATGAGTTTTTCCTCCCTCAACTTTCTTTTTTGCTTTTCTTTCCAGTGTTCTGGTTTCTCAACTTAGTTCCCCTTCTTTTTTGGTTGAATTTATCTTGTGACATTAAAGTTCCCTCTGTTAACATTCAATTTTTTCCCTCTTTTCTTTCAATTAATTCCTTTGAGCTTCTAAATTTATTAATAAATTAATTAACTTATTTTACTATCATTTTTATCACAATGGATACTATTATTATTATTATTATTATTATTATTATTATTATTATTATTATTATTATCATCATCATTATACTACTATTACTACTAGTATTATTTCTATTACTACTACTACAACGATAATTCTTAATAATATTGCTACTACTAATATTATTACTATTATAGTCATTATTCGTATTTTAATTATTATTATTATTATTGATTACTTAATAGTATTCTATAATGTGTTTGAAAAATAATATATGTGATCCAATTTAAAAGCCCGAAGAAATTAATTGAAAGAAGTAAGTAGGCCATGAAATACAAGCTCAGACCCGTTTAGCCATTTCTTAGCCCAAAAAATAAAGAAATCCTAAATCAGCTAGGGTATCTATTTTTTACTCCATCACATTCGCTCCCACGGTTTCACCCGTTCTATTACCCTTTCGCTCTTTCAAGCAAAAGCTTCAGTATTCTTAACCATGGCAAAAGCTTGCCTCGCCGATTTTGAGTAAGTTCTTTGTCTCTCTTCAAAACCCGTGACTCCTTCTCTCTCTCTCTCTCATTTGCATTGAGATAAAAAGTTAACACAACAGACCAAAAGACTTTTGCCATTTTGATTTTTCTAACCAAATCACGTGAGGCTCTTTCGAATTACAACGTTCGGATTCAAACGGTTGTTTTGACTAAAATTCAAGCCCTGGATTTCAAATTACTGCTGAAGAGATCCCGCTCAAAAATCATCTCCGAACCCTAATTTGTTCTATAAATACTCTCTTTACTTTCTGTCAAAGAGGGGTTTCTGGGCGGCCGATACTAGACACAAGAATCAAAAATACTATTTTATCCCTCACACATTTGATGTAGTCGACGTTACTCATGAGTCTCTTACAAAGTTTTTCTTTTTTGTCTCGGTGAACTTTAGCCGTGACAGAGATTTTGGAACTCATTTCGATCGAGGTTTGAATCTTTACATAATGAGAGAGTAGATTCAGGGCCGACATTGATACGATATAGCTTGCGCTTGCAGTACCTGAAGCTTGAGGAGTTGTACGTGGTGGTTAAGTTAGTTTAGTCCAGCCAAGTTTTAAATTAGAAGTTGTATAAGTTACACTTTAGTCCAGTAATTTTCCTTTATTTAACACATTTAGTCCTATAGTCAAATAGGGAAAGGGCTGAGTGTCAGATGAGTATTCCTCTTCTCACTCCCCCTATATATGTTCCAATTACTTTTCAAAGTAAGGATATACAAGAGAATATTCCTATCTTTACCCTAGTTCTTCTTCTTTAATTTTCTGTATTTTCTTCCTTCCTTTTTCATTTCCGCAGCTTTTCTCTCTTTCTTACTGTTCTATTGAGCATCTCTGCTATCAGTGGTATCAGAGCACCTTCTTGGCTCTGTGACTATGTCGAGTGAGATGAATGAAATCATGAGTACGTTGCACAAATCTCTACTGAGATGTCCAGCTTCTCAGCTAGGCAAGAACAACAGGAGGCTGCACAGGAGCAAAGCAGCAAGCAACAGGAAGACTCTCTGAATGAACTAAGAGAAGTCCTCAATGAGGTGATTTTGGGAGGCAAACGACCTGAGAGAGACAAGAGGTCACACCTTACAGAAGGAGAGTTATATTCACCTCATGACCAGCCCTTCGACTTTGGAGAAGTAGCCACACCAAGCACCAACAATGTCAGTTCTGCTCTAGCAGGTAATATCACCTCTAATGCACCAGCTCCTAGTTTGAGTGTTAGACCAAGTGTCTGTAACCCTATGGTCAGTGGCATAAGCTCTGCTCCAGCCCAGTTACCTATGATTCACTCTCAACCCATAGCTCGCTCCATTATGGCAAATAACCCTCCTTTACCTTCCTTACCAACTCCACTCCCTTATGTGTTCACAAGCATGCCCTCTCCCCATCCCAGATCTGTTCCATTACAGACTTTGAACCTCCCAACCCTACCTCCAAATGGCAGGATGTACCAACCCTCAATGACCTGGACACAAGGCCCTCACATAGGAGTGATACCTCCCCACATTGTCTATACTCAACATATGCAATTTCCTCCATCCTACTATATCCACCCTGGCCACACTCCTTCCCCTTTATATCACCAGACTCCTTATATACCAGCTCCACCCCATTACCAACAGCATAACATAAATCCAACCCAATCACAAAGTCAACATACCCATACCACAGCCTTGCCCAATATACCCTATACCAAGTACACTAAGGTGGACTTTCCTAAGTTTGATGGAGAGGACCTCAGGACCTGGCTATACAAGGTGGAACAAATCTTTACAGATGAGGAAGTCACTATTCAGCAGAGGATGAAATTGGTCTCCTTACACTTTGAGAGAGATGCCCTGCAGTGACATTTAGGCTATATGAGGAGCAGAGGCCAGATGCCCTTACCTACTTGGGATGAGTACCTATGGGCTCTTTGTGATAGCTTTGGAGCAGAATACTCAGACCCTATGACAGAATTAATGAATATCAAACACACTGGTTCTGTCAAGGAGTACCAAAAGGCATTTGTTAGTGTAATAACCAGGATCAATCTTTCCACAGAACATGCCATCAACATCTTTTTGAACAATTTGAAGCCTGAACTTAGAAATGATGTGAAGGTAGGGAATCCCACAAGCTTGCCCCAAGCTTACTACCTGGCTAGGTTGCAAGAGGCTAACTTTGCTGCTCAGTGCAAGGCCATCAAGGGCATCATATCTGCGACAATGCCCTCAAAACCATTGGTCAACCAGGGTAGCACCAGTACCCTTAAAGGGAACCAACCCTTGTATAAGAAACCAATAGCTGCAGTCTTTGATAATAACAGGAGAAGAAGATTAACCCCTGCAGAAATGGATGAAAAGAGAGCCAATGGAATCTGTTTCTTTTGTGATGAAAAATTTACACCTGGTCACAAGTGCAAGGCAAAAAGGCAATTGTATTCTCTAGAGCTTGAGGAGGAACTAGCTCCTCCTCTTGAAGAGCAAGAACTGGAGGAAGAAACCAATGAGGTAACAGGGGAAGAGCAGGAAATTATTGAGAATTGTGAGATATCACTAGAAGCCATGAATGGCTCCAAGGGGTACAAGACACTGAGGATACAAGGTTTTACTGAACAAAAGCCTATCAATGTCCTGATTGATAGTGGTTCTACTCATAATTTCATAAATGAAAAAATAGCCAAGAGACTAGGGTGCAAGGTATACCAAATGAGGCCACAAGATGTTTCAGTTGCTGATGGGAGGGTGTTACAATCAGTCAAGGGCAGCAAGGGGTTCACATGGTTAATGCAAGGAGTGGTATTTACTGATGACTTCTTAGTACTCCCTATAGGAAGTTGTGATGTGGTACTAGGCATACAGTGGTTGTGCAAGCTGGGGAATATACAAATCAAATTTGCAAAACTGTGGATGCAATTCTCCTATCAAGGGAAGTCAATCACATTACAAGGAATCCCTCCTTCATTCAAGACAGTGCAGG
>MU682650.1:0-64558 GCA_026770625.1 Nicotiana glauca
ATTCCCATCATCCAACGGCTCAAATTGAAACATTAATTTGATATTACCCCGAGTCATCAAACCCCTACCCCTCAGTTACCCTCAACCCCTTCGTCTACAACCAAACCCTAGAGACGCCGTCACCATACCCTCACCGCCTTAGGGTGGCGGAGCCGACGCCGATGACCAAAAAAAATACACCATAGGTTCCCCAGACCCTCCCCTCTCCGAATCCACACTCACTTTCCTTCGAATCACATCCATACTTCTCGAATGTTAGATCGAAGTTCGGGCTAGAACCTTAAACCTACCCAATCAGCCCCAAACTCACACCCCACGACCACCTTGACCTCCTCACACACAATCCACCATTTTTTTCGCAAATACTACTACATCTTCTCGAATTTCATATCTGAGGCCGAGCCATAAAAGACAAGTTCAAACCTGTTCGTGTAAAGCGTATTTTCATCACAAAATAGTGTTATTCGCCTGTGCTTAACTAAGGACAGATGAATAATATTATTTTGCGGCTTAAATCAGAGGGTCCAGTCAAGGCCGAGTCAAAAATGGTGAGTTTCGCTTTCTTTCATTTCATTTCCCATCTTTTATCTTTCCTTTTGCATTCCTGTATATTTGTTTCGTGTGTTCATACACATGTTTTTCTGCTTCATCTCACTTTCTCGATTTCTTTTGAGATTTTGTTTATAGAATTAATTTCCTTTCATGTCAATTTGTTTTGATTGAGGTAATTGGTTTTGACTTGTTAATTTTTAGTCAATTGTTGAAGTTAGTCAGTTTGTCGATTTGTTAGAACATTTTAATTTTTGCAATCAATAAACTAAGTTCGCCCGTATGTCACAAATTAAGGATTGGTTATTCACAATGTTTGAATCGCTTAATCGATTGTCAGATTGTTTTGAATTATTTGGCCAGCTGAAAAGCTTTGAAAATACTTGAACTATTGTTCTGTTTGTCACCTTAACCTATTGTGTCATTCCCTGTAAGTGTGTTTTTGAATCATTAATCCTTGGTCCTTGTTTTGGTGCTGTTTGATTCAACCTGAATTCAAGCTTAAGCTGTTGTGTGAGTTTGATGAATTGAATCCTACTATTTAGGGTCCGAGATGAATCTGACATTGGTTTGAATTCATTTTGGTATAATATTGTTAATTATATAGTAGTGATAAGGTTGCATTTTAGTTAAATTTCAGTTCAAAACTTAGGGGAGTTGGTTATAGCTGCAGATTGAAAGTAATTGGGTTAGGGGTAGGACAGTAATTCCAGTAGTTTCAGGGGTAATTTGGACTTGAAATTTGAAATGATTGAGTGCCATGCCCACTAAGCTAGTATACCATTAAAATAAGGCATGTGTGGGGAACAAAACATAATGGGGGTAAAAGGGATTGAATAAGTCAATAGATAATTATTAGTGGAGACTACACTAAGGCTGATTTTAAGGATTAAAGGACTGTCCACTGAAGTTGGGGTGAAGGTTTTGAGTTTTGGTATAAATGGAGAGCCTAGGACAATAAGAGGGGAGGGAGAGAATTTGGGGCTCTTCTTGGTAAGTTGAAAAGGGAACATAAGGGGAAACTGAGAGAAATACAGAGGGGATACTGAAAAAAACATAGAAATATTCTGAAAAAAAAGAATACTGAGAATCAGGGGTTATTCAGATTGTAAGAACTCTGAAAAATTGAGAGTGTTAAGAATTTGGTGAGTCTTGGGTAGTTCAGTGGATAGATAATTTGGGGTCTCTTCCGGGTGAGTTGGAGGATTCTTTTGGTCAGTTTTGAGCATATCATTTTTTTAGAGTTTTAAGGGTCAGTTTTGATCAATTTTTGACCAATTTGAGAGATAGGGTGAGTGATCATTGGGCTGTTGAAATTGGTATATTGTCTGTTAAAAAACTGACTTCTGGACTGCTTCCTACTACTTTCTGGATTGAAGTTGGTTTTAAGTTGGGTCTATTTGGTTGTTGAATGTTGCTGTCTGGTTTTGACAAACTCTTTGGGCTTGTGTTTGGGGCTGTTTGGAACTTCAAATTGCTTGTTGCGAACTGTTGTTGTTTTACTGTTGCATAGTTCCTGATCTCCTCTTCTTTTGCTGTAATTCGATTACCAGGTACACACCTCTGGCTTATGTTGATGTATCAACTTCTGTTGAAAACCTGAGATGAAAAATGGAAGCCACATTTTGCTGAAGCTCTCATTGCTCTTTTAATGCTTCTATTTATTTTATGGAGTTTCATATGTTTTGGTCGTTTATTGTAACTAAACTAGGACTATTTCAAATAACAGTGGATTTGTACTGTTAATCTGAATTTGCATGAGTTGTAGTTAATTCAATACATTTGTCTAATTTGAGTAGACTAAGCTGAGTATTATTCATAGGTCCTAGTTAGCTTGATTTCAGTATCGTATAGTTTAAGTATTTAAATTAGAAGAAAATCTAGGGTAGGAAATGAATTCCAGGCCTGCAATCTGCACGTGTTAGCAATAAAAAGGATGAATCGAAAATCAGTCCCCCAGCTTCGCTCGTAATCATATTAGCTTTGTTCTAAACTCACGAATCACTTAAGTATTGATTGTCGGTTTAGTTGTGCTAATTAGAATTAGTAATTAAGGTGCCATTAATGTTGCCCAAGTCAAACCATGCTCCAGCATCTTATACCTTCTCTTTCTCACTTTTGCTAGTATTGAGGATAACTATTTGTTGTGTTAACTAACTGATTTATGAAAGAGTGCAAACTCTAATTTCTCTACAGTCTGCATTGAGTTTGTATTTTAATGAGTATCACCAAATTGGAAGAAAATTACATGTTCGGAGGGTCTTAATTAATTGAAAGCCGTAGATTTAAAAATAAGAATTCCTAACAATGCTCATTAATTAGGATTCTTCATTATTCTTAGAAAAAAAAATAGAAAAATCATAGTTGCTTTAGGTTTGTCTTTTAATAAAAATGAGACGAGCCTCGCCAAATCAAAACGCACAAACTGTGGGGCACTCAATAATTGGTATTAAAATTAGAATTCGGGATGGACCGTTTAACAAAATTTCACGGCCTTCCCCAAAATAATAATACGCTAGTCGCTTTAGGTGCACTTTTAATAATTTACTTTCTTAAATTCGGGTGTACATTTATGTGACCCAAATCCAAATCTCAACGGAGTCGAAATGTGACGATAACCACAGGTACATTGACGTGACGTGGTTCGAGATATGTTTTCACGACGTTGTAATTCTTATAAAATAACAATAATCAAAAGCGGTTGAAAGTTAAAATTTGCACATAAATTAAAATCATGTTATAAAATCAGATAATTAAGCCAAATATGACAATTGAGCGACCGTGCTAGAACCACGAAATTAGGGAATGCCTAACACCTTCTCCCGGGTTAACAAAATTCCTTATCCGGATTTCTGATTCGCGGACTGTTAAATAGAGTCAAACCTTTCCTCGATTCAGGATTCAACCGGTGACTTGGGACACCATAAATCTCTCAAGTGGTGACTCTGAATCTCTTAATAAACGAATCTCGTTTCGATTGTCCTTTAATTGGAAAAACTCCCTTTACTACACCCTTCGCGGGGTGCGGTAGCGCCAAAAGGAGGTGTGACAGCAGGTACGTTTTGGAACTAGCTGGGCCGTTCGAATTTGCCTTTAGGGGCTATTTTATGCCGCTGGTTAAGACTCGACCTCGAGTCGTGTTCTCCATCCTTCGGGCCTCAAATTAGTTGATATGTGGGCGCGGGTCTCGCGTTATTTTCTTTCACGTTTAGACCCGGCCCAATTCCTGGTTCACCTTAGTCCAATAACAAATAATTAGGACCTTTGTTTTATTTTTAGAGACAAAGTAAATAGAAAATCATAGTCGCTTTAGGATATCCTTTTAAATAAAATATGAGACGAGCCTCGTCAAATAAAATGCACAAATCATAGGGCCCTGAAAAAAGCATATATTAAAAATACTTAAACTTCGGGATGGTCCGTTTAGCGAATTGCACGACCTTCCCTAAAATAATAACGCGTTAGACTTTTTAGGCGCGTATTTTAATAATTTTTACCTTCTTAAACTCGGGTGTACATTTATGTGACCCAAATCCAAATCTCAACGGAGTCGAAATATGTCAATAACCACGGGTACATTGATGTGACGTGGTTTGAGATGTGTTTTCACGANACATAGGTTTGAACATGTACTAAAATCAGATAATTAAGCCGAATATAACAGTTAAGCGACTGTGCTAGAACCACAAAACTCGGGAATGCCTAACACCTTCTCCCGGGTTAACAGAATTCCTTATCCGGATTTCTGATTCGTAGACTGTAATACGGAGTCAATTTTTTCCTCGATTCGGGATTCAAACCGGTGACTTGGGACACCACAAATCTCTCAAGTGGCGACTCCAACTCTTAATAATAAATCCTAATTCGATTGTCCTATAATTGGAAAAACTCCCTTTATTACATCCTTCACGGGGTGAAGTAGCGGAAAAAGGAGGTGTGACAATCATGATTTGGGCTGATTTCCATATTTGAGCTTTGTTCCAACTATTTGGACCCTTTAGGGATTTTTATTCAATATTTCCTCACTGTTTCGACTTATATTTAAACTCAGTCCTGTTGATATTTATGGTTTTACAAACTCATCCACTTTTATACAGATTTGAAACTTACATGATATTTTGGGCTGAGAGCCACTATTTCACAAATGCCCGAGGGGCTTATGATGATCACCAGACTGAGTGAGGCCGAGGGCCACATGTGAGCATATGATGAGTGATATGAGGCCGAGGGCCTAGGATACTTTATATGCCACGCGGTGGCTTGAGTGATGTGAGGATATGCTGAGTGATGATGCCACGAGGTGGCTTGATATAGGGCTTGGGCCATAAGAGTCCCCTGCGGAGTCTGCACACCCACAATGAGCACGGGTACCCACCTAAACGGACAAATTTTATACAATGGTAACAATGGCACTATAGGACGCGTCTTGGTCAGGTAACAATGACTGACCAGGAATAAAACTGTGCGGTCAGGTAACAATTACTGACCAGAGCGGACAAATTTTGGACAGTGGTAACAATGGCACTATAGGACGCGTCTTGGTCAGGTAACAATGACTGACCAGGAATAAAACCGTGCGGTCATGTAACAATGACTGACCAGAGAAGACAAATTTTATACAGTGGTAACAATGGCACTATAGGACGCATTTTGGTCAAGTAACAATGACTGACCAGGAACAAAACCGTGTCTGAGGTGCTGATACTGTTCTACGTGATTGCCCGAGGGGATGATAATATTCTATGTGATTGCCCGAGGGGTTGATACTGTTCTATGTGATTGCCTGAGGGGATGGTACTGTTCTATGCGATTGCCCGAGGGGCTGATACTGTCCTGAGACATTGTGCCCGATTGGCGAATTTTTTTTATTTATATGCTTATCTGCACTAACTGCTTTGCATTCATTTTCTTAACTATTTGAAAAGTCATTTACAAAGGAAGTTTGAACAGAGCAAAGATGTTTTTAAGAGATTTCACAGCTTCATTGCTTTCTTAAATGGTTTTATACTGCTTCCATACAGCATGTTGATATGCTTTACGTGATTTCTTACTACTTAGTTGTTATTTACCTTTATTACTCACTAAGTTGGAGTACTCACTTTACTCCGTGCACCTTGTGTGCAGATGCAAGTATTTATACACCCAGTAGCGGGTTTTGGCTAATTGGAGGTACGGTTATCGGAGTTTAGCGAGGTGGTTGTCAGCGTTCGCAGCACCGCTTTTCTCCCTTATTGTTCATCAGTCCTGTTTTGTATATTTCAGACCTTGTAGATGTATTTATACTCTAATAGATGCTCATGACTAGTGACACCCCGATGTCGGGCTGTGTTTGGGTTGTACTTCCATATTATTATGGTGTTATCTGCTATTTAGAAATTATTAAATCATGTTTTAGCCTACTTTATTATTGTCTAGTTGTTTGACTTCAAATTTGAGATGTGTCGGTTGGTCTTGTATTCACGAGAGGCGCCATCATGACCGGGTATGGGTTTTGGGTCGTGACAAGTTGGTATCAGAGCCTAGGTTACACAGGTCTCACGAGTCATGAGCAGGTTTAGTAGACTCTTGCGGATCGATACGGAGACGTCTGTATTTATCACCGGGAGGCTGCAAAACCTTTAAAAAAAATTCACATTCTTGAAATTCTTATCGTGCGTCCTTGATTCAGCTTGGAATATAAATCTTTGAATTCCTTCCACGCATTTGTATGCGCAAACGAGCGCTCAGTATTAGATGTGCCTTGATGGCTTGTGATTCCCTGATCGATGGGTGAGATGTGATCTCTGTGAGTTGATGTTGGGCCAATTTGGAGGACTTGAGGCCAGATTTTTGCCTATGGATTGAGCACCAAGGTGCTGATTATGTGAGCTGTGTTTTTGAACTTATATATTCAGTAGTGCCCTATTAATAGAAATAATGGTTGGATGGATATGCGATGAGTATGTAATGACTACGAGATGTGATCACATAATTTGGAAGTGATGAGAAGGTCTGTCGGAGTATAGATGAACTATTAGGTGTTTGATTTCCATTGTGATTGGATGTGTAGACCTGAGTTATGGGTGTGTGAAGAATCTTTTTTTCCTGTCTCCTAGTTGGGAGTAAAGTAAATTTCATGTTGCGTTATGAGTTTATACTCAGGAAGATTGAGTGACTGTGTAATGTGGATGACGGTGGAAGGTAAATATAGAAATGTTATTTTGAGGCAAGGTAGGTGGGTTACCTCCTGTAGAGTGTTCTGGAGTTGCGTGATCTTTATGTTGTATGTTATAAGATCCTATTTAAAAGTGAGATATATATGTTGAAATTTAAATTTTGGATCGCTCAAGAGGGTGGATTTAACTACTACGAGAGCGAATACGAGATTTGTAGAAGATTTGAAGTACCAGATGGTTTGTGTTCCACGAGCTTATGAAGGATTTAGTTAATCTCACTTTAGTATTGTATAAGAAATAAAGTATATGAGTAATGAGTTATCGTGTGTGTTTTGATATATGGCTTCGAGCCAAGTTGGGAGTTGCTATTGATTAGCTGATTGCACGGTTATGTTCTATGTTGGTTCCGGTTTGAGGCATGCTAGTGAATCAGTTCTGGTTTGCGGAGATTGAGCCCGAGGATGGCTTGAGTAAAGGAAATTTTTGACTAAGGTAAGGCTATATGCCGTAGTGTCAGAAGTGCCAATAAGGAACTAGTTGTTCGGTTCTGTTGACCTGGTTAAATTGCGATTCGATTAGAGTGGATGACTCTAAGGAATGATTCTAATATGCTCAAGATTTTGCATGTAATAATTGGGGGAGTTTCATGTTGTATTTTGTTGCTAGAAATTGAGGTTTGCATTTGGAGGGTGTCAAGATTTGTGGGTTTTCTATATCAATTATGGGCTTCTATGTGTCACTATCAGGAAGGTACAGGTAACGGTTCAGAATTCGTAGAATGTCTCTTCAGGGTAAGTATTTCGAACGTGATGCTTGCGGGAATATTTAAAAGAGTATTCAATGTCTTATGAGCCTTAGACGTTGTGGTTTCATGTTAAAGTTTGTAGGGCAAGTTTCAGTTTAGGATAATGGTGGACTAACAAGAAAACAGATAAATGTGAAAGTAATTCGGTATGGTAATGGATACGATAGGGTCTTAGTGTACTAATGATGTGGTGATGCTTTATAGATGTTTTGTGGTAATATTCTTGGGTTGGTGACCTACTTGGCCTGGTCAAGCCAGAGGAATTCCATTTTGATAACTTGGTTATGTGCGAGCAGATTTGAATTTTTTCTTGATGGTTTTTACCATAGTTCGAGCCGGATATATTCTACTGCTGTGAGGAACATATTATATATTGTGAACTCCTCCTAGATGAGAGCAAATTGAAGATTTCTAACTACCCATAATGTAATTTTCCTATAGCCCGAAAATTCTAATGATATTCTTGCATTTGCAAAATGATGGCATGATAGACGTGGTGTGATGTACATACTTAATATTTTCATGTACGAGGTGGCAGTTCATTCTTGAAGGGAAGGTCACAAATTGAGTTAGAGGGCTCGGATGTGATTTCCGATGGTTCGGTTAGCTCCGGGAGGTGATTTGTGACTTACGAGATCTTGAAGTGGTTTTGGAGGTCCGGTGTAGAATTAGGCTTGAATTGGCGAAGTTAGTATTTTGGCGATTTCCAGTTGATAGGTGAGATTTTGATCCGAGGGTAGGAATTGAATTCCGAGAGTTGCCGTGGCTTCATTGTGTCATTTGGGATGTGTGTGCAAAATTTCAGGTCATTCGAACACCGTTTGGTCGGGTTTTTGATCGAAAGTGTATTTCGAAAGTTTTTGAAAACTTAGGCTTGAATTCAATGAGTTTTGGGGTAATTTGATGTTGATTGAGGTGTTTTGATGATTGGAACAGGTCTGAATGATGTTATGAATTATGTTGGCATGTTTGGTCGGGGTCCCATGAGGTTAGGATAAGTTCTGGAAGAGTTTTTGGAAGATTTTTGTCGTTTTGAGCATAAGCATGTGATGATCTAAAGGTCCACTTTTAGTTCTAGAGATCGAAATTTGATTTCGAGACTTCCAAAATTTTAATAATGAATTATAGGAGTGATCTGAAAAGTTTGGTCTAATTTCATCAAGTCGCGATTGGGTTTTTTATGCAAAACATGAGTTAATTATTTAACGAGAAAACGGGTATTTCACTGAGCAAATGAGCTCCAAATTGTGTTTCGATTGAAGGAATAGGTTCGTATTATTATTTGTGATTCATAGGAACAAGAATCGTCGAATTCCGAGTTCGTATGATGGAGTTAGAGCATTCTTAGTGAAACAAAAAGTTTCTGCAACTTTTTGGGCACTTGCTGGTATTTTCGCAGATGCGATGAACAGTACCGCATCTGCGATGAACAGTGATTTCGCTTATGCGGTGAACAGTACCACAGAAGCGAAAATTCTAGACAGTATATATTTCGAGTAGTCCGAGATTTTTTCTCATTTTTGGAGCTATGGAGCTCGAATTGAGGCGATTTTTGAAGCGATTTTCACCATATGGATTGGGTTAAGTGTTCTATATCCAAAAGTGATTATATTTAACTATTTCACGGTTATTTTCATCAAGTATTAGTGAATCAAATGGAAAAAATTGGAGAAAATTTATAAACTTTGCAAAAACGAAAATTCTAGATTTGGAGGCCGAATTGTTGTCGGATTTTGGTAAAATTTACGGTTAGACTCGTGGTTGGATGGAGTTTCATATTTCGTAACTTTTGCCGAGTTCCAAGATGTGTGCTCCACTGGCGAATTTTGAGTGTAATTTCGGATTTTTGATGGAAAATGTAGAATTTCATATGGAATAAATTTCTATAATTTTTATTAACTGAATCGAATCGTTATTGCTAGATTTGAGGCATTCGGAGGTCGATTCGAGGAACAAAGGCGTCGAGGGTTAAAGAAATAGCCGGTTCGAGGTGAGTATTGATTGTAAATGATGTCCTGAGGGTTTGAAACCTTGAATTGCACATCGTAGTGCTATATTGAGGTGAGACACGCGTTGGATGATGAGCGCGCTTCTTTTACTACTGGGGATTGTGATTTCGTCCGTCCCAATTGATGATTTTACCGCATACTTGACTGAAAATTATTTGTTATCATCATGATTTGGGCTGATTGCCATATTTGGGCTTCGTGCCAATTATTTGGACCCTTCGGGGATTTTTATTCACTATTTCCTCACTGTTTCGACTTATATTTAAACTCAGTCATGTTGATATTTATGGTTTTACAAACTCAGCCACTTTTATACAAATTTGAAACTTAAATGATATTTTGGATTAAGAGCCACTGTTTTACAAATGCCCGAGGGGCTTATGATGATTTCCAGACTGAGTGAGGCCGAGGGCCACATGTGAGGATATGCTAAGTGATATGAGGCCGAGGGCTTGGGATACTTTATATGCCACGCGGTGGCTTGAGTGATGTGAGGATATGCTGAGTGATGATGCCACGAGGTGGCTTGATATAGCGCTTGGGCCGTAAGGGGCCCCTCCGGAGTCTGCACACCCACAGTGAGCGCGGGTACCCACCTAAAGCGGACAAATTTTTGACAATGGTAATGATGGCACTGTAGGATGCGTCTTGGTCAGGTAACAATGACTGACCAGGAATAAAACCGTGCGGTCAGGTAACAATGACTGACCAGAGCGGACAAATTTTAGACAGTGGTAACAATGGCATTGTAGGACGCGTCTTGGTCAGCTAACAATGACTGACCAGGAATAAAACCATGCGGTCAGGTAACAATGACAGATCATAGCGGACAAATTTTAAACAGTGGTAACAATGGCACTGTAGGATGCGTTTTGGTCAGGTAACAATGACTGACCAGGAACAAAACCGTGCCCGAGGGGCTGATACTGTTCTATATGATTGCCCGAGGGGCTGATACTATTCTATGTTATTGCCCGAGGGGCTGATACTGTTCTATGTGATTGCTTGAGGGGCTGGTACTATTCTATGCGATTGCACGAGAGGCTGATACTGTTCTGAAACATTGTGCCCGATGGGCGAATTTTTTTTATTTGTGTGCTTATCTGCACTAACTGCTTTGCATTCATTTGCTTAACTATTTGAAAAGTCATTTACAAAGGAGGTTTGAACTGAGCAAAGATATTTTTAAGAGATTTCACAGTTTCATTGCTTTCTTAAATGGTTTTATACTACTTCCATACAGCATATTGCTATGCTTTGCGTCATTTCTTACTGCTCAGTTGTTATATACCTTTATTACTCACTAAGTTGGAGTACGCACTTTATTTCATGCACCTTGTGTGCAGATGCAGGTATTTATACACCCGGTAGCGGGTTTTGGCTGATTGGAGGCAGGGTTATCGGAGTTTAGCGAGGTGGCTGTCAGCGTTCGCAGCACCGCTTTTCTCCCTTATCGTTCATCAGTCCTGTTTTGTATATTTCAGACCTTGTAGCTGTATTTATATTCTAATAGATGCTCATGACTAGTGACACCCTAATGTCGGGCTGTGTTTGGATTGTACTTTCATATTATTATGGTGTTATCTATAGTTTAGAAATTATCAAATCATGTTTTAGCCTAATTTATAGCTATCTAGTTGTTTGACTTCGAATTTGAGATGTGTCGGCTGACCTTGTCTTCACGAGATGCGCCATCACGACCGGGTATGGGTTTTGGATCGTGACAAAAACCCGAGACCATTGGCACTATGTGCGTGTGTATTTTGTGAGTTTGACATGTTTTCACCCGAAAATAAAAAATACTTGACAAGAACAAGCGTGAAATAATGTGTGTTATTAGAATCAGCGCCGAACAATCACTATTATCCTTAGCCCCACGGTCGGCGCTAATCTATTTACCCTAAAATTCGAGTAACAATTAAACCTATATTGTGGTTTTAAGGATATGTGATTCAATTCAACGCCAATTGATAAATAAGGTATTAACTCGATAAATTAGGAGATAGGATAGATAAAACCAATATGCGAGTGGAATCTTGACACTACATGAAAATCACGTATTACATGGGGAATTTGTTGGAGATTATATAAGAAAATCCGATGAAAAAACCTTCGTATGTAATTATTACCTGCGAATTTTAAAAATCCGCATGTAAATTACCTGTGGTTTTAAATTTGCATGTAAATTACCTGCAAATTTTTCCATAGAAAATTCTTCATATTCGCATGAAATTTTTGTAAAACATTAATGAAACTTAGGAGTTTTCTTGCGGAGTTTGATAAGGAAATACTCCCAAGTACATCCCTATAAAAATTTCCAAGTGCAATTTTTAGACGAAAAATTGAAATTGTTATATATTTTTATAGCATCCCATATATTATGACCTCCACCACCTACCTACGGACAAGATACTACAGTACCAATCATAATATTTTCACCCATCACTAATTAGTGTCTGTTATCAACTAGTTAGTATCTACTAACTAGTAACTAGTATTTCTAAGGCAGAAAACATAACAGGGCCCTTAAATTTGGCATTTTTTGTCACTTGAACACTTAAATATAGAGTTGTTCCTATTAGACCCTTTAACTAAACTATATTTGTGCCAATTAGACACTTTGTAGTGACATAATTGAGTGCGTGAGGAAAGACGTGTGAATATGAGAAAAATATTGCGATTATTATTTTATAATTATTATATTCTAATATATTATTCCACTTAAAGCTAATTTTTACCCTACATTCTATTTCTCTTCTTCTTCCCGTGAACCCATCATTTTTTCTCTTAATTTTTTTTAAAATAAAGTATAGTGTACATGGATTTGACTATTCTCATTTGGCATGCTACTTTACACGCTATTGAAATAAAACTTTACAAACTAAAATACACAAGTGGTTGATAGAAGTTGCATTTTGACATTACAACTTTTAACAAAAATAGTACTTCAACAAAAGAGCAAAGCTGTCGAATATACAAATGCAGCTATTTCAGAAGCAAAGAAGAAAGCCTTAAAATCTATCAAATACACAAGTGCAGCTAATTACATATCCATCGTTAATTTTTATAAAAGTTTTTCTCAAATGGTCTACAAAGTGTCTAATTGGCACATATATGATTTAGTTGAAGGGCCTAATAGGAACAACTCTATGTTTAAGTGTCCAAGTGACAAAGAATATCAAGTTTAAGAGTCCAGTTATGTATTTGGCCTATTTCTAATATTATTCCTAAATGTATATGTAACCCATCCCCGCATACTCACGGGAATCTAAAGTCGCATTCGGACAGTCGTTCCAATATGCTCAGCTTATAAAGGAAAAATGTGTACTGCAATTCTTGGACGATGTGGGACTAGAATGTCCCAAGTGCCACTTCCCCATGTGGTAGTACTATTTACTTACTAATGCTTACCTTCTTTTTTCTTTCTTTTTTTAATTTGTAAAAGGATGCATTATTTAAGGATTTCATAAAATCAAATGAAACACTCATCTCCAAATAATAGCTAAGTTAGATTTATATTACTTTTAAATTTAAGATATCCTTAGTTATTATTCAAAATTTCATTGATATTTCTCGAATAACATACTAATTTCTTTTTCTATATAAAGAATACATTAATTAACTAGAATTAAATACATTGTACATGATAATTAGTAAGAATTCTTTCACTAATCCTAATAAAATACACATGATTAGGTTTTTTTAAGAATGGCAAGATTTAATCAAAGAGATGATTTTAGAAAGTAGAATTATAAGATCATTGTATATTAAGTTTCAATACTAACAATCCCAAACTATATCATTTTATACATACTACAATTGAATTGTATCTAATCAAATACATGTGAAAAATAACGTACATAATAAAACTTAGTTAGAAAGATAGAAAGTACATTAATAAAACCTAGTTACATTTTTATAAATGCAACGTAATTTTTCTTTGCCCAAAAATTAAACTTAATTAGGTATCAATCATTTAGTTACACTCAGTATATTTTCTGATAATCTTAGTTGAAATTTGTCAAATGTAATCGTATCTTAGCTTTATGTTGTTCTTTATATCAACCATATTAAATTTTTAATTCCGAAAATAGTTTGCTTGTTATCATTATTTTGTTATTGAATTTGCTTAAAAAAAAAAGTAATAACTGACTATGTTATGCTTAATGACTTATAATGCGCAATCCAAACATATATATATCATTAGGTTTTATATAGGACCAACAATTTTATATTTACCTACACATAAATCGATAAAATATAATAGATAAAAATAATTCATATAGATATTTTTTACATATAAAGTTTTTGTAACTTTCGGAAAAATATCATTTTTAAATTAAAAAGTAACGTCTTTTTAGAAATTCAAATAATATTTTTAAAAGTATTTTAAAGAACTTTTTATATCAAGTTCTTGTGACTTTCAGGAAAATATAAATTTTAAATTAAAAGTAACATCTTCTTAGAAATTCAAAAAACTTAAATATGTAGTTATAAAATCCTCGGGTAAATTCTCAAATATTATATATTCAATTAAAATATCAATAATAAAATCAAAATCCTAAGAACGAATCCCCAATCAAAACCGTATAGTGAAATACTCAAGTAAATTCTCAAGAAACAATTTTCGTTTAAACCACAGAAATAATCTCTAGTTAATATCTTAGGTAAGAAAATTTTAAGTGAATTCCAAGATATATTACTAAGAATAAATTTCTATTATAATAATATAATCCGCATATAATTCTATCAAATAAGTAAATCAACCAACTCTGTAGATAATTTTCAAGGTTAGAAAATTCATAGGCAAATCCCAAAGAAAATGTTCCTAACTATATTTGCAGCAATAAGTCCCTAGGTAATTCACCAGCTAAGATAATTCCCATGTAAATCTCCAAGAAAAAATCTCCAGCTAAATCTGTAGCAACAATATCCCCAGGTAATTTCCCGAATAAGCAAATTCCCAGGTAAATCTCCGCAAAAATATCCCCAAGTAAATTCGCATGTAGAATTTGCTAGGGATTTTCTTTCAGATTAACATAGAATTTTTTTTATTTTCTTTATTTGTGTACCTGCAGATTTTCTTACGGAAATATAATTGCTGATTTATTTTCGCAGGTAATTTCCCATGTAATATTTTGGCACATAATGGCGCCAGAATTACATAAGGATTTTCATAGAAAAATAGTTATCGCAGGTAAAATATTTTATATTTAGGATATTTCAATATTTTTCATGAAAATCCGCAAGTATTATCTACGAATAAAATCCCCAGATAAAATTCCCATGTAATAAGCATTTGTCTTGTAGTGTCGATCCAAGACAGTCTCGAGATGGAGCAATAGTAATAACAGTAAAGAAATGGAGCAACAATGACGAACAGTATGAACGGTAAGCAAGATAAAGAGCACTGGATGTGTGTATTATTATTAGTGAACAATGATACTTACAAATGAATGGAATCCCTCTTTATATAATAGGAGAGTCCTAAATAAGGTACACTTCTAATTAAAGTAGGAAATCATATTAACAATTAATTAACTGCTGCAGATCGATCCGTTCCGAGATTAATGCTACGATTCTCGACCAATCGCGGATATCTCGCTTTTTCCGTTATCAAGTGATGCCAGTGTCACTCGAAGTCTGTCTCCTTCTGTCCGCAATCGAGATCGACCTCGGGATGACTCGACGTCCTGGTTCTTCGACGTAACATTCCCATCTCGACCAAAGAATGAAATCGGGTAGCCCCAATTTCTACAGTATACAAAGTCATCAGTCACTACGATAATCAAGTTACTAAACTATTTTTTGTCATATTAAATTAATTGAATTTCACACACCATATATAATTAATAAGTCACTAAACTTTGCCTACTGCAATGTCGTATCCACCTAGAGTAAAGATTTGTTACTTTATTGTCATAGTAATCAAAGTTTAATTACTCTCATAAGACCACCTTCCCTAAAATTCTTATTTTTCATGTACTCCTTCCCAAACCCCTACCCCCACCCCCTTCTCCTCCCCCTCTGTGACTTTATTTTCTTCAAGAATTTAATTAATTTTTTTTAAAATTCAGACAAACTCAAAGGAATTAATGTGCTACTTTATCTTTTAATACAAGAACAAAGTATTTGAGCTCGATAACTAAAAAGAAAGTATCTTTTCTACAACATGAAAAGAAATTACTCATTTTATTGAATGAAAGAAAATACTTTTTTCTACATCATGAAAAGGAAATACTTAATTTTTTAAAATGAAAGAAAATACTTTTTTCTACATCATGAAAAGAAAGTATTCGTTTTTACTTGAAATTAAAGAAAATATTTTTTTTACATCATTAAAAGAAAGTATTTGATTTGTTGAAATGAAATAAAATACTTTTCTACATCATAAAAAGAAAGTACTTATTTTGTTAAAAAAATACTGAATTTGTTTAAATAAAAGAAAATACTCTTTCTATATCATGAAAAGAAAATACTTATTTTATTGAAATAAAAGAAAATATCTTTTCTATATCATGAAAAAATAGTACTCATTTTCTTGAAATAAAATTAAATACTTTTTCTACATCATAAAAAAAGATACTCGTTTTGTTGAATGTAATGACCCGACCGGTCGTTTTGGGCCTTAGCGCGTCATTTAGCAGTCTGAGGCCATGAGTAGCTTCATTTCAGGAATTGTGACTTGTACGTGTGGTCGGAATTGTATTTCGGGAAGTCGAGAGTTGATTTGGAAGGAGAATTCTTGTTTCAGAAGCTTAAAGTTGAAAGAATGAACTAGGATTAGAATTTTGAGTAAACGACCTCGGAATCGGGATATGAAGGATCCAGCAGGTTCGCATGATGATTTGGTACTTGGGCGTATGCACGGATTGGGTTTTGGATAACCCGAGAGCATTTTGGCGCCTATTGTGGAAATTAGCATTTTTGGAAGAAATTTCTTATGTTTGGCTTGAAGTGCATTTCAGTATTATCAGTGTCCGTTTGAAATTTCGAGACTGTGAATAGCTCCGTATGGTGATTCTAGAGTGGGGAGCGCGATCGAAAGTGAATTTAGAGGTTCGTAGGTCATTTTGAAGTCATTTGGCTAAGGATAGAAAATTTAAGGTTTTGAGAAGTTTGACCAGAAGTGGACTTTTTCATATCGAGGTCAGAATCTGATTTCGAAAGTTGGAGTAGGTCCGTAATGCCAAATATAACTTGTGCACAAAATTCGAGGTCAATCGGACGTGATTTGATAGGTTCAAACATCGGAAATGGAAGTTTGAAGTTCTAAAGTTCATAAAGTTTGAATTAGGGTATAATTCGTGATTTTCGTGTTGTTTGATATGATTTGAGGCCTCGAGCAAGTCCTTAATATGTTTTGGGATTGGTTGGTAGGTTTGGTTGAGGTCCCGGGGGCCTCAGGTGGATTCCGGGTGGATAACGGATCGAATTCGGAGTTTGAAGAAGGGCTGGAGCTGCTGCTTCTGTTATTTCCGCTTCTGCGGATTTGGGACCGTAGAAGCGGCCCCGCAGAAGGGAGGAAGAAGCCGCAGAAGCGGTTGGATGTGAAGCATCCCAGGACCGCAGAAGCGGCCCTAGATCTGCAAAAGCGGAACCGCAGAAGCGGTGGGCCATCCGCAGAAGCGCAAAATTAGGCTGGAGCCCAGTATCCACAGAAGCGGCATTTTGTTCGCAAAAGCGGGACTGCGGAAGCAAAAATATTTCCACAGAAGCGGAGATTGCTGAGGCAGTGAGGGTGTTTTAAAAGTCGGATTTTGGCTATTTCCTCTCATATTTTCTTGGCTTAGGCGATTCTTGGAGGGGTTTCAATAGAGGATCTTCATCATTAATGATAAGGTAAGTTATCTCCACCTATTTTGATTTGAATGAATCAATAATTTATGCATTTGAGCATGAAAATTGTAGAAAAACTTGTGGTTTGAGGGAAGACCTAGGAAAATTATTGTTCTTGCAATTTGACCATGAATTTGGGTATGGAATTTAGTGAAAATTATATATTTGAGTTCCTAAGGTCATGGGTAATCTTTATCTTCGAGAAATTTCGAATTCTGGGCACGTGGGCCCGAGGGCGTCTTGGTCAACTTTTCGATCGGAGTTAGGAATTGCTATAAATTAGATTGTAATGAATATTTGAGCATATATTAATGGGTTTGCATAACCGTTGGCTAGTTTTGGAGCGTGGTGCATCAAGTAGAGTCTTCGGAAGGGCGTGGGATGCCGGATATGGATCTTCACAGCGAGGTGAGTCTCCTTTCTAACCTTGTAAGAGGGAATGTCCTTATAGGTGAAATAATTGATTATGTGCTCCTATTTTCGGGAGCTACGTATGCACGAGGTGACGAGAGTCCGTGCGTAGCTACTATTATGCTATTATCCGGGTAGTTAGGACCCAAAAGCATGTTATACTTGGATTATTTATGAACCCATTGATAGCTTGAATTGCTTAAATCACATTGAATTAGTAACTGAATTTCTAAAAGGATGAAACTTCATTTTTTAAAATTTGTTAAAGGAGAATTGATTTTATTTGGATAAATATTCCCCGATAAGTTCTTAATTGACTGACTGAGCATGTATCCTTATGTGTACCTGCATCGCATACATGATTCGCGAGCAGGGTATATGTTTATTTGTGGAACGGGTCGAATGCCTCAACAGATTAAATAGATTCATCTATGGTTCGGGCCATTCGACACTTGGCAGTGCACAATTTACATTTCTGTTGGATCGGGTCGTCCCCTCGATGCGATTTGCGCATGTTATTTGTCGCTTGAGAATTTTAAACGTGAAATTTGCCCTTCGTGGCTTGATATGAATTGATAAGATAATAAAGAGTAAACCTTAAAAATTCTTGATTATTTGTAGAAGGTGTTTACCTATTTTCCGTCTTCATGAATTAGAACTGCTATATAAATCCATGATTTCCTCACATTGTTAGTATATCGTCAATTGACCCCTAGTAAGTGTCGAAGTTGACCATCTCGTCTCTACTTCTTCGAGATTAGGCGGGATACTCATTAAGTACACGTGGTTTACGTACTCATACTACACTTATGTGCATTTTTGTTGCACAGGTATATGTAACTCCAGTGGTCTACTGGGCGTAGCAGCACAAATGACACTGGGACTAGGTGAGCTGCACTATTCGAGACGGCCGCAGCTAGAGCAGTCCTTTCCAGTGTACTGTATTTACTTCTATCCACTGTATTCCAGACGGATATTATATTTTATTTTCTTATCAGTAGATGCTCATGCACTTGTGACACCAGGTTCTAGGATGGTTTGACGTATTGTATTAATTGCTTATCATTTAGATTTGATTTGAGACTATATTATTTAAAATTGCTAAATTTGGAGGAAAATCCTAGATTTCAAAAGTATTAAAAACGAGATTTAGATTAAGTAATTTGGTTGGCTTACCTGACAGTAGTTTCCGGCGCCACCACGACCCTTAGTGGATTTTGGGTCATGACAACATGGTATTAGAGCCAGGTTCCTAGGGTCTCACGAGTCATGAGCAAGTCTAGTAGAGTCTCGCGGATCGGTACGAAGACGTCTGTACTTATCCTCGGGAGGTTGCAGGACTGTTAGGAGTACTTCCCTTCTTGATTCCTTGTCGTGCGATTTGATTCATGTGAGGCTTACGCATTTGTCTCCTTCCTACTCAATCTTATGCGACACGAAGAGCTTGTTATGAATCGAGAGTTGAAGAATTTTAATAGCACTATGAATATGGTGCGAGTGTTTCTTCCTACGGGGTTATTTGAGCTATTATCGTCACCTTGTGGAAGGATGTTCTGTTGTTTCGGCTCAAGAACGATACTTTTGAGAGCTCTGAAGTTAGGCACAAGTTGCCATGATGCTTACGAAAGAATGTTGTGCAGTAGTGATATGATGGTAGGATTATTGCCTACGTGTCGGGGCAGCGAAAGACATGAAGGGAAGTTTACTCAGTGCGTAATCAAGAGATTCAGTATTTTATTCCCGGGAGGGGAAAGACAATCGAACTAAGGATGGTCAGATGTGGGCTGGTGGAAGTAATGAGGCTTGGTAATTGCAAGCGTTGTAGAGTTTTCTTCTATGATGGGACATCATTGTCCTAATTGAACGTACTAAGTTTGTTGGTGTTATGATCTTCTACAATTTGTCTTTGGGGCAAGATATTGTAAAATAGTATCGGAGGTACAACCATCAAATATCGCAGGGTGCGGTGGTTCAGGATTGAATCAGTATTTCTAATGTTGGCGGTTCGATGAAGATGACCTTCGGAAAAGTTTAAAGCTAGTAGTAATTTGTGGATTCAAGTGCTATGGAGATAAACTTTATTAAGGCAGCAACTGAACAGCAAAAGATGAGAAAGACATGTGAGAAGTGTGAGGCGGAGTTTTATGCTTCTAAAAGGCCAGGTTTAGGAAGCGCAGGTCGAGCAGTTGATTAAAGAAGTGAGTTTGCCTAAAGTGGGAGAGTGGATGAGTTGCATATGGACTTTGCAGTGGGATGACCACGTACCTTAAGGAGAGTTTGGAGCGATTTGAGAATATTAACGCTTGGTTATTGGGGTCTATGGATCTAATATGAAGTAGGGATTCTTGTGCAGCAGGAAATTTAATATAACGGAAAGGAGTCGCTTAAATGAAGAAAGATGCAGCATAATTTTGAATTGGAAGGGTGTTGTCGCACAATTAAATGATGTCCATAAGGGGTAAATGAACCTGTGCAGTTGGAGAGCGAGCTCAGGCTCAGGGGGTTTTATTGATGCCACGATAATTGTACCTCATGCGACAGCATTAGAAGATGCCGGGGAGAGCTTTTATAGGTGGGTTACCCAAGTGAGCAGGTTAGCGGTTGCGTGGTTGGCGAGGCTTCTTTGAAGAATTCTATCGGTTATATAGCAAAGGGATCGGTTGTGCAAACATGATTGATGAGTCAGAATATAAGAAGGAGTTTTATAGAAAGATTTTGAGAACCTTGGCGGTTGATTGCTCAAGGTTATGTCAATAAGAGATAAAGAGGACTGGTGAGTTCCTGGTTTGTGAACTAATGGCTTCATGCTAAGTGGGAGAGTCCCACCGCTTATGATTGGGTTTCATGGTTAACTACTTGCGAGATTTTTGGCTATTAGCATATCGATGGGCTATTTCAGCTACGGAAAGGACCATAAGTGGTGATTTAAGCAAAAGAAGTATTAAAGGTGGGCTATAGTTGGCCCTATTGGACCATGTTCAGACTTGGGGAAAGATTCAGGATTTTGCCTTGTAAAGATGCGGGTTCCCAGGGAAGTGCTTCGGCAGGTTCTTCGCCAAAAGAGTATTCGTGTGATGGAAGACTCATGGAGTTGATTATATTCGGTGCCAAGTCAAAGCGGGTGGCCCTCAGCAACAGCCCGAGTGGATTCAAAGAGGTCAAGTGTGGTGCCTAATGGTTTCGAGCCTATAGGTGCAGTTAAGAACCAAGCTTGGTGGTAGTCTATGAGAAGAGGAACAGAATGTTCTATGATGTTTTGACTTGCGATATGGCTATTGAGAGGTACGAAATGGTTCATGGGATTTAAGAAAACATGGTCTCGTGATTCAAGGCCACTCAAGATGAGTGCAGATGGAGTATGTTATGTATTGGATGAAGTTAGTATTATCTCTAAGGCAATCCGGGATAAATTGGAAAAAGGTAGATTGATTGGACATAGTTGAAATGGGCATATTGGTGTTACTGATCAGTTTCCTTCAACGTGATCAAGTTATGCAAGTGATTGTGACGATACATATCAGGCTTGTCAGCCGCCGTAATTGATGTTATTCAGAAGCATTCTACTGTTATGACTTGTTATGTAGAAGCAGATTCCGGAAGGGCTATGGTGGCTTATACCACTACTTAGAGATTTGCATATTCTACGGTTATGAGAATTCACCTATATGATACTATGGATCTCCTAAAGTGAGTTAAGTGAAAAGTTTTCATATGATAAAGTGTTAACCTATTAGTGGTTCCGGAGTTATAATGAAAAGCACGTTGTATCGTATATTGGAATGTTGGATATAGTGAGTAGTATGGAATTTCATGTGAAGACCAAAGTTGCAGCTCGGTGTTGTCAAGGATGTCGCGAGCTCAGATGAGCAGGAAAGGAGTTTTTGATGATTAAAGATTTAACCAAGTATGAAGAATTGTGATGATATCGTTAAATTAAGAATACATGCCCAGAGGGCACTCAGTTACTGAGTTATGGACTGTGGATGGGTACTCCGGTTATGACGGTCATTCTTGCGTATTATGAGAAGAGGGAGATTATTATGGACCTTGGAAAGGTTATTGGACTAGTCGGTGCGACCAGAATCGACTTGAGGTAGGTGGATGGATTCAAATGTGAATATGGCTCTATATCAGACCAAACATGTTCATTTCAATAATACACTCCTTATGGAGGAGTAGTCGGGGTGTTATTTCGATGGCAGATATTTCATGAAGTGATGTATTACGCCGTGCGAGTTATGACACGGCTTGAGAAATTGCTTATGCGTTGAGGATCCGCATAGAAATAACGTATTACGAGCAAAATGGCTCTTCAGATTCAGATTGTATATCGCACCTCAGTTGTGCTTGAGTTTTGTAGCTTATAGCGCTATATGCCCCATCAGGGATGGTATTATGCACTTAGCGTGCTTGTGACCAAATTTAATATCTTGTTGTAATGAGCAATTTAGCTCGATGTATATCTCCTTATGTGAGTTCTACGTGTGGATCGGTGGGCACGCCGCCATGGGTATGTTATTTGGATCGGGTGGCACACTGCCATGGTTATGTTGTTTGGATCGGGTTGCACACCGCAACAGTGTGATATTCAGTATAGTTCCCCATATCTGTTTATTGTGTTCTGTTTCCTATTTTTCTGAAGGAAGCTCATATTAGTTGTGCGCCCACGTTGCATGTATGATTCGCGAGCGGGGTAATTAAAATTCCTTTCAGAGTTCATTTTCCTTTTTGTATCGCATTCTAATTGGTAGCCTATTGGCACATTGTGGCATCATATGACTTTTGGTCATGTCGGGATAGCTTGTTGCCTGAGCAGTTCGTACTGGGTGAGACAAGATTTTTGGATTTAGAATCAGTGCAATCTGAGTATATGAAGTATATTACGGGTGCAACGACCGTTATTTGGTCCTGAATGAGGTGATGGTTTTTGTCACGGGTATAGACCCAATGATTTGTTGACTCAGCACGTGGTTATGAATTTTTGCACATCTCTTCCGTCGTGGTGTTATTGTAAGAATTAGAGCAAGACCTATGTAGGTCATGAGGTGCAATGGGAGCCTCAGATTCGTGGAATTTCGATTAATTGATCAGAGAAAATTATTGTGGTCCAATGAGTAAAGTGGTGCAAGTTGTGAATTCAGCAAAGTTATGCAGTCACGTCTGGGTACAGCGTGTAGTTATTGATATGATGAGCGCATGTTGGAAACAGGCCTAGCATTGAGTTTCAGATGTTGGAATTGGGCTTTAAGGCGTATCTGCTTGAGTAAAAGAGAATATCTTCGGAATTGATCAAGCTAATATGCTCAATTGAGTTGTGGTAGCACGGGAAGGTGCACGAGAAGTTAAACAGCGATTTCAGACCACTCCAGTGTAGTTCTCAGCACGTTCGAGGACGAACGTATGTTTAAGTGGGAGAGAATGTAACGACCCGATCGGTTGTTTTGGGCCCTAGCATGTCATTCAGCAGTCTGAGGACATGAGAAACTTCATTTCAGGTATTGTGACTTGTACGTGCAGTCAGAATTGAATTTCGGGAAGTCCAGAGTTGATTTGGAAGGAGAATTCTTGTTTCAGAAGCTTAAAGTTGAAAGAATGAACTACGATTGGAATTTTAAGTGAACGACCTCAGAATCGGGATCTGAAGGTTCCAACAGGTTCTCATGATGATTTCGGACTTGGGCGTATGCCCGGATTGGGTTTTGAATAACCCGGGAGTGTTTCGGCGCCTATTGTGGAAGTTAGCATTTTGGAAGAAATTTCTTAAGTTTGGCTTGAAGTGCATTTCAGTGTTATCGATGTCCGTTTGGGATTCCGTGCCTGGGAATAGCTCAGCATGGTGATTTTGGAGTTGGGAGCGCGATCGGAAGTGAAATCGGAGGTTCGTAGGTCATTTTGAAGTCATTTGGCTAAGGATAGAAAATTTAAGGTTTTGAGAAGTTTGATCGGAAGTGGAATTTTTGATATCGGGGTCGGAATCCGATTCTAAAAGTTGGAGTAGGTCCGTAATGTCAAATATGACTTGTGCACAAAATTTGAGGTCAATCAGACGTGATTTGAGAGGATTAAACATCGGAAATGGAAGTTTGAAGTTCTAAAGTTCATAAAGTTTGAATTGGGGTGTAATTCGTGATTTTCGTGTTGTTTGATATGATTTGATGCCTCGAGCAAGTCCGTAATGTGTTTTGGGATTGGTTGGTAGGTTTGGTTGAGATCCCGGGGGCCTCGGGTGGATTCCGGGAGGCTAACAGATAGAATTCGGAGTTTGAAGAAGGGCTAGAGCTGCTGCTTCTGGTATTTCCGCTTATGCGGATTTGGGACCGAAGAAGCGGCCCCGCAGAAGCGAGGAAGAAGCCACAGAAGCGGTTGGATGTGAAGAAACCCAGGACCGCAGAAGCGGCCCTAGATCCGCAAAAGCGGAACCGCAGAAGCGGTGGGCCGTCCGCAGAAGCGAAAATTGGGTTGGAGCCTAGTGTCCACAGAAGCGGCATTTTGTCTGCAAAAGCGGGACCGCGGAAGCAAAAATATTTCCGCAGAAGCAGAGATTGCTGAGGCAGTGAGGGTGTTTTAAAAATCGGATTTTGGCTATTTCCTCTCATATTTTCTTGGCTTGGGCGATTCTTGGAGGGGTTTCAAGAGAGGATCTTCATCATTAATGATAAGGTAAGTTATCCCCACCTATTTTGAGTTGAATGCATCAATTATGTATGGATTTGAGCATGAAAATTGTAGAAAAACTTGGGGTTTGAGGAAAGACCTAGAAAAATTATTCTTCTTGGAATTTGACCACGATTTTGGGTATGGAATTTAGTGAAAATTATATATTTGAGTTCCTAAGGTCATGGGTAATCTTTATCTTCGAAAAATTTCGGGTTCCGGGCACGTGGGCCCGAGGGCGTCTTGGTCAACTTTTTGATCGGAGTTAGGAATTGCTATAAATTAGATTGTAATGAATATTTGAGCATATATTAATGGATTTGCATAACCGTTGGCTAGTTTTGGAGCGTGGTGCATCAACTAGAGTATTCGCAAGGGCGTGGGATGCTGAATATGGATCTTCGGAGCGAGGTGAGTCTCCTTTCTAACCTTGGAAGAGAGAATTGTCCCCATAGGTGAAATAATTGATTATGTGCTCCTATTTGCGGGGGCTACGTACACACGAGGTGACGAGAGTCCGTGCGTAGCTACTATTATGCTATTATCCGGGTAGTTAGGACCCAAAAGCATATTGTACTTGGATTATTTATGAACCCATTGATAGCTTGAATTGCTTAAATCACATTGAATTAGTAAGTGAATTTCTAAAAGGATTAAACTTCATTTCTTAAAATTTGTTAAAGGAGAATTGGTTTTATTTGGATAAATATTCCCCGATAAGTTCTTAATTGACTGATTGAGCATGTATCCTTATGTGTACCTGCATCGCATGCATGATTCGCGGGGAGGGTATGTGTTTATTTATGGAACGAGATGAATGCCTCGGCAGATTAAATAGATGCATCTATGGTTCGGGTCGTTCAACCCTTGGCAGTGCACAGTTTACATTTTTGTTGGATCGGGCCATCGCCTCGGTGTGATTTGCGCATGTTATTTGTCGATTGAGAATTTTAAACGTGAAATTTGCCCTTCGTCGCTTGATATGAATTGATAAGATAATAAAGAGTAAACCTTGAAAATCGTTGGTTATTTGTTGAAGGTGTTTACCTATTTTCCGGCTTCATGAATTAGAACTGCTATATAAATCCATTATTTCCTCACACTGTTAGTATATCATCAACTGACCCCTAGTAAGTGTCGAAGTTGACCATCTCGTCTCTACATCTTCGAGATTGGGCAGGATACTTATTGAGTACACGTATTTTATGTACTCATACTACACTTCTGTGCATTTTTGTTGCACAGGTATATGTAACTCCAGAGGCCTACTAGGCGTAGCAGCACGGATGACTCTGGGACTAAGTGAGTTGCACCATTAGAGACTACCGTAGCTAGAGCATTCCCTTCCATTGTACTGTATTTACTTTTGTCCACTGTATTTCGGGCGGATGTTGTATTTTATTTTCTTGTCAGTAGATTCGCATGCACTTGTGACACTGGGTTTGGGATGGTTTGAAGTATTGTATTAATTGCTTATCATTTAGATTTGATTTGAGACTATATTCTTTAAAATTGCTAAATTTGGAGGAAAAACCTAGATTTCAAAAGTATTAAAAACGAGATTTTGATTAAGTAATTTGGTTGGCTTGCCTGACAGTAGTGTCCGGCGTCACCACAGCCCTTAGTGGATTTTGGGTCGTGACAAAAGATACTTTTTCTATTTCAGGAAAAGAAAATTACTTTTTGTTGAAATGAAAATATTCTTCCTATATCATGAAAACAATATACTCGTTTTGCTGAAATTAAAGGAAAAAAAATTCTACATCATAAAAAAAAGTACTCGTTTTGCTAAATAAAAGAAAATATTTTTTCTACATCATAAAAAGAAAGTACTCGTTTTGTTGGAAAAAAATACTTTTTTTATTTCAGGAAAAAAATATTTAGTTTGTTGAAATGAAAGAAAATAATTTTTCTATAATGTAAAAAAAATACCCATTTTGTTCACATGAAAGAATACCTTTTCTACATCATGAAAAAAATATTTTATTTTTTTAAAATAAAAAAAATACTCTATTTACAACATGAAAAGAAAGTAAAAAATGGAAACCTTCGTACCAAACACACTATAACGATCCGACTGTTCGTTTTGCTTTTTAGAACCCCGTTCCCTTAAATAAAATTTTCCGTTCTTGCTTTAGCTAATTTATAACTTGCGGGGACAGTTGGTTCGGGAGTTGAAAGAGTTTTGAGTAAAAAATGTCTACTTGTTTCTTTAATATTCTCTTAAAAGACCAAGTTTTCGATAAACTATTTAGGAAAACGGACCCGGATTCGGGATTTGACGATCCTGCAGGATCCGTGGAAAAATATGGGACCTGGGCGTATGCCCGGAATCGAATTCCGAATTCCCTAGCACGAATAATGAATTTTTATTGGAAATTGTTAAATTGAAGTTTTAAAAATTAAAGAAACTAAGTAATCATTGATTTCCTAAGTATCGGGATCGAATTCTGGTTCCGAAACTTGGTACAGGTCTGAAATATCAGTTAGGACTTGCCAGTAAAATTTGGTGTCAATCCGAGTAGTTTAAGGGCATTTTGGCCCGTTATAGGAGAATTAAGAACTTGAAGTTCATTAGTTTGATTCATTTGGTTTTAGGGGGGTGATTCCTTGAATTAGCGGTGTTTTGAGTGTTCTGAGGGTTCGAGTTGGTCTGCCTCGTGATTTCAGACTTGTCGGTATGCTCGGGCGGGGCTCGGGGGCCCCGAGCGTCAAACGAGCGTGGTTCGAGTGAAGTAGGAAAGTTGAAGAATAGCTGAAGGTTTGCTGCTTCTGTCATAACCGCATCTGCGGTTCTAGGACCGTAGATGCGGTCAGTCCATCGCAGAAGCGGCCATTGGCTAGGCCAGGAGAAACTGCAGGTGCAGCTCGAAAGTCGCAGAAACGGCTCCGCACAAGCGGACCTTAGACCGTAGAAGCGGTCCAGCCACTTTCGCCCAATTCCGCAGATGCGACCCCCCTTTCTGCATGTGCGGGACCGCATAACCGCATATGCGGAAATCGCTGGGCAGTGAGCTTTATTAATTAGAGCTCAAAGACCATTTACTTCATTTTTACTTCACACATGGCGATTTGGGAGCTTTCAAAAAGGGGATTCCAACATAGCTTTGTAAGGTAAGTAATTTCTGTTCATCCTTAGTTTAAATACATGTTTATTAGGTAGATTAAATACTAAAAATTAAGTACAACCAAAGGGTTAGAGCTAGACTTAGGGTTTTAATAAAACTAATATTTAATCATGAAATTTGCTATGAAAAGAGGTAGAAATCATATATTATTGATCCTTAGGTTGTAGAGAACAACTTTCTTCGAAAAATCTCGGAATCCGGGCGTGCGGGCCCGGGGTCGGAATTTAAGAAATTTGTGTTAAGGGTTGGGAAATTACCTAAATAGCTAGAATTCGATCTTGTAAGGTTATATTAACTAGTTCTTACTTCGTTTAACTAGTTTGGGATTGTTCTGCTTTGAATTAAGGACTTGGGCTCGTTCTTGGTAACTCGAAATGCACTTTGGAGCGAGGTGAGTCTCCTTTCTAACCTTGTAAGAGGGAATTGTCCCCATAGGTATAAAAAATGAGAATTTGCTACTAAATGCGGGGGCTACGTACGTATTTGGTGACGAGAGTCCGTGAGTAGCTACTATGATATTAATTGCTTGGGTAGTTTAGGACTCACATCATGCCTAATTTGGAGTTTTCTTCTATTGAAATTGTCAATATGATCATTTATAATATGCTAGAGACTTGAGAGAAATAAAAAAGTGAACATATGAACTTGTTGAACTTTGTAAGAGTTTCCTTATATATGCATGAGCCTTTGTGTGCATTTTTCATGTTTTCTTGATATTTATGGAGCGGGCCGATCGCCTTGGTGAAAATAGATGCATCTATTGTTCGTGTCGTTCGACCCTCGACAGTGCACAATTTATTTTCTGTTGAGCGGGCCGTCGACCTCGGCATGATTGCGCATGATATATATATGTTGATGCCTAGACATGACATGCCTACTTGCTTACAAATTGAAAAATGTAAATGGAAACTGAAATAAGGTCAAGAACCTGAGTATTGCTTTTCATTATAACCTGTTAAAGATTGGAGACTTTCATGCTTAGCATAGCACATTGATACTATATTATCTTGACCCTAGTAAGTATTAAGTCGACCTCTCGTCTCTACTTCTTCGAGATTAGACGGGATACTTACTGGGTACATATTGTTTATGTACTCATACTACACTTTTGTACTTAATTGTACAGGTTCTAAGGATGATACATCTGGTTACCGATCTGGTACACGCCCTTGAGTTTGTGGCAGAGACTTTCACGGTGAGCTGCTGCCTTCCAACGTTGCTAAGTAGTCGGATGGAGTCTTCCTTTACTTTTGATGTCTTTCTTTATCTCAGACAGTAGGATAGAGAGAGTCTTTTGTATATTCTACTAGATGCTCGTACTTGTGAAATCGAGTCTTGGCACACACGCATTAGTAGACTTACTTTTAGGTTGTATTATTATGTTACTCACTTTACCTATCACTTTCGGTTTGAATCTAACTGGAGTATTCATCTCACTTAAATTCTAATAAAATTTAATATAAGAAGTTAGAAATGTTTTTCGCACTTGGCTTGCCCGACAACGGTGTTGGGCGCCTTCATGACCTATTATGGAAATGGGTCGTGACAACATAGTATCATAGCACTAAGTTCACGTAGGTCTCACGAGTTATGGGCAAACATGATAGAGTCTTGTTGATCTGTACGGAGACGTCTGTATTTATCTTCGAGAGGCTATAAGGTATTAGGAAAGACTACTCTTTGTTCATTTCCTATCGTGCAGTGGTTAGTGTACTAAATTTCACTCTTTTACTCTCTCACAGATGGTGAGGACTCATACTGCCGATGTTCCAGACCCGGGAGGAGCTGCTCCCCCCGTTGCTAGAGGTCGAGGTAAAGGCCGGGGGAGGGCACCGGACGGTGTCAGGGGACGAGGGCATCCCATAGCCATTCTAGTTGCACCACCAGCACGTCCTGCGATGGATCCCACTATTGAGGAGCAGGGCGAGGTGCCCGCAGCTGAGCCTACCCCGACAGATTTCATGACAGTACCGAGATTTCAGGAGGTCATGGGCCACATGCTAAGGTTTATGGACACTATGACTCAGGCCGGGTTATTTCCAGCAGATCCAGCTACTTCACAGGCAGGAGGGGGAGCCCAGACCCCTACTGCTCAGGCTCCAGGCCACGTAGCTACGGTATATCAGACTCTGGGTGCACTACCCGCAGATGAGGCTCAGCCAGTTGCTCCAATGGCACCCCATCCCAGGCCAGTTGTGGACGGTGATCCATAGAAGTTATTGGACAGATGGACTAGGCTTCACCCTCCAGTCTTCGAGGGTGAGCGTCATGATGATGCTCAGGACTTCATAGACAAGTGCAGGGACAGACTGCACAACATGAGGATATTAGAGTCGCATGGAGTTGACTTCACTACTTTTCTGCTCGAGGGCAGGGCTCGTAAATGGTAGCAGTCCTATGCACTTGGCAGGCCAGCAGGTTCTCCTCCCCTCACTTAGGATTAGTTCACACAGCTATTCTTGGATTGGTACATTCCACCCTCAGAGAGGGAAATTTGAGCATCTAGAGTAGGGTCAGATATCAGTGACCGATTATGAGGCGATGTTCTCTAAGTTGTCTCGCCATGCACTTATGATACTTCCCACAGAGGAAAAGAGAGTGTGGAGGTTTGTTACGGGGTTACACCCCACTATCCAGTCTGGTATGGCCCGAGAGGTAGAGATGGGAACAGGGTACTAGCTAGTGATTGAGATTGCATGCAGGATTGAGGGTTATCATCTGAGGGGTAGAGAGCAGATGCATCAGGATAAGAGGGCTAGATTCTCTAGAGAGTTCAGAGGCGCCCCAGATAGGGTTAGAGGTCAGTTTGGGAGGGGTCAGCCTAGCAGGCCCCTAGTTTCAACACTACCACCTGCTCGGGGTGCTCCAGCGCGATCCTATTTCAGCGCCATGCCAGAGAGTTCTTGCCGCCCGCCAGCTATTCAGGGTTCCTCCAGTGGGAATTCAGGTCCTCCGAATTCTCCCAGTTCTTATTTCAGTGCTATGCGGAGAGTTCATACCGTTTGCCGGCTATTCAGGCTTCTTCAAATGGATCTTCTGGTTTTCAGAGTCAGCCCTCCGGACAGCAGGTCACCGCACCACATTGCTTTGAGTGCGGAGACCCCGGTCACACGAGGAGATATTGCCCTAGACTTCGGGGCAAGGCGGTGCAGTAGGGACAATAACCCATGACTCCAGCACTAGCTGCCCAGCCACCTAGAGGTGGAGGTCAGGCTGGTAGAGGCCGTCCTAGAGGTGTAGGCCAGGCAAGAAGGGGTCATCCAGCTATTGCTCAGTCAGGTGGAGGCCAGCCAGCTGGTGCTCCAGCTAGATTATATGCTCTTCCATCCAGGCCAGACGCATTGGCCTCAGATGCCGTCATCACAAGTATTATTTCAGTCGGTGGTAGGGATGCTTCGGCATTATTTGATCCAGCGTCTACTTATTCATATGTATCATCTTTGTTCGCTCGCTTCCTGGTTATTTCTCCTGAGCGTTTGGGTGTTCCTGTTCATGTGTCCACTTCTGTGGGTGATTCTGTGGTTGTAGATCGGATCTACCGGTCATGTATGATCACTTTCTGTGGTTTCGAGACTAGAGCAAATCTTCTATTACTTGATATGATCGATTTTGAGGTCCTGGGCATAGATTGGTTATCTCCATATCACGCCGTCCTTGATTGCCATGCCAAGACTGTTACACTAGCGATGCCAGGATTGCCGAGTTTGGAGTGGAAGGGTTCCACAGTTGATATGCCTAGCAGGGTCATTTCCTTCCTAAAGGCTCAGCACATGGTTGGGAAAGGATGTTTGGCTTATTTAGCTTATGTTCGAGACACCAAAATAGAGTCTCCGACAATTGATTCAGTGCCAGTAGTCCGAGTGTTCGCCGATGTTTTTCCTTCTGATCTTCCTGGCATGCCTCCGGATCGTGATATTGATTTCTGTATTGATTTGGCACCAGGCACTCAGCCTATAATATTCCACCGTACCGTATGGCTCCTAAGGAGTTGAAGGAGCATCTAGAGGAGTTGTTAGCAAAGAGGTTTGTTAGGACCAGTTTATCGCCTTGGGGCACACCAGTGCTATTTGTAAAGAAGAAGGATGGGACTATGCGGATGTGCATTGATTATCGCCAGTTGAACAAAGTCACCATCAAGAACAAGTATCTGTTACCTCGTATTGATGATTTGTTTGACCGGTTGCAGGGCGCTAGGGTGTTATTTAAGATTGACCTGAGGTCAGGGTATCATCAGCTGAAGATTCGGGACACGGATGTTCCGAAGACTGCATTCAAGACTAGATATGGCCACTATGAGTTTCTGGTGATGTCCTTCGGCTTGACTAATGCCCCAGCGGCATTTATGGATTTGATGAACGGGGTATTCAGTCCTTATATTGATTCCTTTGTTATCGTCTTCATTAACGACATCTTGATATACTCACGTAACCTGGGGCAGCACGATCAACATTTGAAAGTAGTACTTCAGGCCTTGCGAGAGCGTAAGTTATATGCTAAGTTCTCCAAGTGTGAGTTTTGTCTAAAGTCAGAGGCGTTCTTAAGGCATGTTGTGTCAGGAGAGGGTATTAAGGTGGATCTCAAGAAGATTGAGGCAGTTCAGAGTTGGCCACGCCCTACTTTAGTGACCGAGATAAGGAGTTCTCTGGGATTAGCAGGTTATTACCGGCGATTTGTGCAGGGCTTTTCATCCATTGTATCACCTTTGACCAGATTGACCTAGAAGGGTGCCCCATTCCGTTGGTCCGATGATTGTGATGAGATCATTCAGAGGCTAAAGATAGCTTTCACCACGGCACTAATTCTTGTATTGCCTTCCGGTTCAGGGATGTACACGGTATATTGCGATGCTTCACGCGTCGGTTTGGGATGTGTATTGATGCAGGAGAGGCGAGTTATTGCATATGCCTCCCGTCAGTTGAAGGTTCATGAGAATAATTACCCTATGTACGATCTAGAGTTAGCAGCGATTGTCCAAGCTCTTAAGATATGGAGGCATTATCTGTATGAGGTGTCATGTGAGGTTTACACTGATCATCACAGCTTGCAGCACCTGTTCAAGCAAATAGACCTTAATTTGAGGCAGCGCAGGTGTCTAGAGTTACTAAAGGATTATGACCTTACCATTTTTTATCATCCAGGCAAGGAAAATGTTGTCGCGGATGCCTTGAGCAGAAAGGTGGAGAGTATGGGTAGTTTGGCATTCATTCCAGCAGAGGAGAGACCATTAGCTTTGGATATCCAGTCCTTGGCTAACAGACTTGTGAGGTTGGACATTTCAGAGCCCAGCCGAGTTCTAGCATGTGTGGTTGCTCAGTTTTTGTGGTTGGGGCAGATTAAGGCCCGCCAGTTCTATGATCCACATTTGGTAGTTCTTAGAGAGACGGTACTTCAGGGAGGTGCCAAGAAAGTTTCTATTGGTGACGATGGTGTGTTACGGCTTCACGACCGTCGATGTGTTCTTAATATTGATGGTTTGAGGGAGAGAATTATAGAAGAGGCCCACAGTTCGAGGTACTTCATTCATCTGTGTGCCACGAAGATGTATCGTGACTTGAGGTAGCATTATTGGTGGCGGAGAATGAAGAAAGGCATCATAGAGTTTGTAGCTAGATGTTTGAAGTGCCAGCAGGTCAAGTATGAACACCAGAGGCCGCGTGCCTACTTCAGTAGATGCATATTCCGGAGTGGAAGTGGGAGCGCATCACTATGGATTTAGTAGTTGGGTTTCCGCGGACCTTGCGGAAGATTGATTCAGTGTGGGTCATTGTGGATAGGCTGACCAAGTCGGCACACTTCATTCCAGTGGCGACTACTTATACAGCGGAGAGGTATAATCAGATTTACATTTGGGAGATAGTCCAATTGCATGGTGTGCCGGTTTCCATCATATCAGACAGAGGCCCTCAGTTCACTTCCCATTTTTGGAGAGCCGTTCAGAGTGAGTTGGGGACCCGTGTCGAGCTTAGCACAACATTCCATCCTCAGACCGACGGGCAATCAGAGCGGACAGTTCAGATCTTGGAGGATATGCTTAGAGCATGTGTGATTGACTTTGGAGGGCAGTGGGATCAGTTCTTGCCTTTAGCAGAGTTTGTGTATAACAACAACTATCAGTCCAGCATAGAGATGGCTCCGTACGAGGCTCTATATAGTTGACGTTATCGTTCTCCTATCGGGTGGTTTGAGCCTGGTGAGGCTAAGTTACTGGGCACAGATTTGGTACAAGATGCCTTGGATAAGGTATAGTTGATTCAGGAGAGACTTCGCACAGCTCAGTCCAGACAGAAGAGCTACGCAGATTAGAAGGCGCGTGATGTATCATTTATGGTTGGCGAGAAGGTTCTCTTGAAGGTCTCGCCCATGAAGGGCATTATGAGGTTCGGGAAGAAGGGCAAGTTGAGCACAAGGTTTATTGGCCCCTTTGAGGTGTTGAGACAAGTTGGGGAGGTTGCCTATGAGCTTGCTTCACCCCCAGTTTATCGACAGTTCGCCTAGTTTTTCATGTTTCGATGCTTCGGAAGTATCATGACAACCTATCCCATGTGTTGGACTTCAGTACTATTCGGTTAGATAAGAGTTTGGGCTATGAGGGGGAGCCAGTTGCCATCGTTGATAGGCAGGATCACCAGTTGAGGTCCAAGAGGATTTCTGCGATGAGAGTCCAGTGGAAGGGCAAACCGATCAAATAGGCAACTTGGGAGTCCGAGGAGGACATGTAGAGCAGATATCCCCACTTATTCAGCAGTCCAGGTACTTTTCTATGTCCATAAGAGGACGAACATTTATTTAAGAGGTGGAGAATGTAATGACCCGGCTGGTCGTTTTGCCTTTTAGAACCCCGTTCCCTTAAATAAAACTTCCCGCACTTGCTTTAGCTAATTTATAACTTGCGGCGACGGTTGCTTCGGGAGTTGGAAGAGTTTTGAGTAAAAATATGTCCACTTATTTCTTTAAGATTCTCTTAAAAGACCAAGTTTGACTTCGGTCAACTTTTTGGGAAAACATGCCCGGATTCAGGATTTGACGGTCCCGGAGGGTCCGTAAAAAATATGGGACCTGGGCGTATGTCCGAAATCGAATTCTGAGTTCCCTAGCTCGAGTAATGAATTTTTATTGGAAATTGTTAAATTAAAGTTTTAAAGAATTAAAGAAACTAAGTAATCATTGATTTCCTATGTATCAGGCTCGAATTTGGGTTCTGAAGCTTGGTACAAGTCCGAAATATCAGTTAGGTCTTGCCCGCAAAATTTGGTGTCAATCCGAGTAGTTTAAGGGCATTTTGGCCCGTTAGAGGAGAATTAAGAACTTGAAGTTCATTAGTTTGATTCATTGGGTTTTAGGGGGTGATTTCTAGAATTAACGTTGTTTTGAGTGTTCCGAGGGTTCGAGTAGGTCCGCCTCATAATTTCATACTTGTCGGTATGCTCGGGCGGGGATCGGGAGCCCCGAGTGTCAAACGAGCGACGTTCGAGTGAAGTAGGAAAGTTGAAGAATTGCTGAAGGTTTGCTGCTTCTGTCATAACTGCATCTGCAGTTCTAGGACCACAGATGCGGTCAGTCCATCGCAGAAGCGGCCAGTGGCCAGGCCAGGAGAAACCGCAGGTGCGGCTCCGCAGAAGCGGACCTCAGACCGCAGAAGTGGCTCCGCAGAAGTGGTCCAGCCGCTTTCGCCCAATTCTGCAAATGCGACCCCCTTTCCGCAGGTGCAGGACCGCAGATGCAGTCCCCAAACCGCATATGCGGAAATTGCTAGGCAGTGAGCTTCATTTAATTCAAACTCAAAGACCATTTATTTCATTTTTACTCTACACTTGGGCGATTTGGGAGCTTTCAAAGAGGGGATTCCAACATAGCTTTGTGAGGAAAGTAATTTCCGTTCATCCTTAGTTTAAATACATGTATATTAGGTAGATTAAATACTAAAAACTAAGTAAAATCAAAGGGTTAGAGCTAGACTTAGGGTTTTAATAAAACTAAGATTTAATCATGAAGTTTGCTCTGAAAAGAACTAGAAATTATATATTATTGATCCTTAGGTTGTAGAGAACAACTTTCTTCGAAAAATCTCGGAATCCAGGCCCGTGGGCCCGGGGTCGGAATTTAAGAAATTTGTGTTAAGGGTTGGGAAATTTCTTAAATAGCTAATTCGATCTTGTGAGGTTATATTAACTAGTTCTTACTTCGTTTAACTAGTTTGGGATTGTTTGGCTTCGAATTAAGGACTTGGGCTCGTTCTTGGTAACTAGAAGTGCACTTTGGAGTGAGGTGAGTCTTCTTTCTAACCTTGTAAGAGGGAATTGTCCCCATAGGTATAATAAATGAGAATTTGCTACTAAATGCGGGGGCTATGTATGTATTTGGTGACGAGAGTCTGTGCGTAGCTACAATGATATTAATTGCTTGGGTAGTTTAGGACTTGCATCATGCCTAATTTGGAGTTTTCTTCTATTTAAATTGTCAATATGATCATTTATAATATGCTAGAGACTTGAGAGAAATAAAAAGTGAACATATGAACTTGTTGAACTTTGTAAGAGTGTCCTTGTATATACATGAGCCTTTGTGTGCATTCTTGTTGTTTTCTTGATATTTGTGGAGCGGGTCGATCGCCTCGGTGAAAATAAATGCATCTATGGTTCGTGTCGCTCCACCCTTGGTAGTGCACAGTTTATTTTTTGTTGGAGCGGACGGTCGACCTCGGCATGATTGCGCATGATATATATGTTGATGCCTAGACATGACATTCCTACTTGCTTAGTAATTGAAAAAAGTAAATGGAAACTGAAATAAGGTCAAGAACCTGAGTATTGCTTTTCATTATAACCTGTTAAATATTGGAGACTTTCATGCTTAGCATAGCACATTAATACTATATTATGTTGACCCTAGTAAGTATCAAGTCGACCTCTCGTCTCTACTTCTTCGAGATTAGACAGGATACTTACTGGGTACATATTATTTATGCACTCATACTACTTCTGTACTTAATTGTACAGGTTCTGAAGCTGATATATCTGGTTACCGATCTGGTGCCCTTGATTTTGTGGCAGAGACTTCCACGGTGAGCTGCTTCCTTCCTACATCGCTCAGCAGCCGGATGGAGTCTTCCTTTACTTTTGTTGTCTTTCTTTATCTCAGACAGTAGGATAGAGAGATTCTTTTGTATATTCTACTAGATGCCTGTACTTGTGACACCAGGTCTTGGAACACACGCATTAGTAGACTTACTTTTGGGTTGTATTATTATGTTACTCACTTTACCTATCACTTTTGGTTTGAATCTAACTGGAGTATTCATCTCACATAAATTCTAATAAAATTTAATATAAGAAGTTAGAAATATTTTCCGCACTTGGCTTGCCCGGCAACGGTGTTGGGCGCCTTCATGACCTATTTGGAAATGGGTCGTGACACACACCCTTAATGACTATTACGGGCTCTAGACGTGACTAATATGTATTTTCAATCAAACCTCTTTTATTATTCTCTTCTCGTGTTCTATGCTCGAACATCTTTATATTTTAATAAATTAATAAATGTTATGAAATATTATATTATATAGTGGATGTCTATAACTTCTAAAGAAGTTACTCCCGTTACTCTTCTCCATTAACCTCCCATTACTTCTTATAATTATTGTTATAACTCCTAAAACTCCATAGCCCCCTCCATGATCTTCCCCATGATCACAATATTTAATATCATGTTCATGACATCCCTTTCTATTAGCTAAATATCATCCTATAAATAGAGGCTTTGGGCATCACATTGTAGACACTTGAATACATGGAAGAAATAAGAATCGCTCCTCTCTTTCTCTCTACATTCTTGTCTTGTTTCATATTGTTACTTCGAGGTTAGTTTCTTAACATGTTAACAGCACGAGTATCTAAACAATTGAGATATCTATTTCAATCGGATAGTATCTCCTTCCTAAAAGACTTTTACAATCATCACAGTTCTCCTCATTGCATCAAGGCCAGCGAGCTAGGCAAAGATTGCAACTTTTCCAAAGTGTTCCCGTGAGCCATTGAAATATCTTGAAGATGCATTAATATATCATATCGTTGCATATTTTATCTTAATTCCCTTGGTAAAGTAGCAAGTTCCTGAGGTTAAGTTCACCTAGCTTATAGGGAGTGAATTTATGCATTCTTATTTTAAATTATTTTGAGGTTGGCTTGGTCTAGTTTATATTACATGATAATACAAATAACTTTTTACGGGAAAATTAGCTGACTAAATGGAGAATGTCCATATTGACTATGGCTTGAGGGTAAGACGATGGATTCAAGTTCACTGCACCATAAGGGTAAGGCATCGGGTGTGAGTCCCGGTGCACCGTGATTATAAGAGTTGGGTTTGATCCCAACTCATTATGGCCTAACATGTTGATATATGGGTAAGACAATGGGCTTGAGTCCAATGCACCATATTGATAATATAATGATGACAAAAGAAAAATAATGTATTTTTTATGAAAAAGCATGAAGATTGACCCACTTGATTTGCTCCATTCTTGAAGTGAATGTGATAGTGATTCATAATACGTCTAAATGAAGACAAGTGGTTGAAAAATGAACGTGGACGTGCCAAAGATAAAATAATAATAGTCTTCATTATGGTAATCGTAAAAAGGAGAAAGAACAATAAGAGTTATCACAATAATCCTTCAAAGGTGAAGGAAATACGTAGCAATATGATCTATAAATATGAGGTACGTTCAGACGATTATAGTCCATTTTTGAAAATGCGACTTGCGATAAACATTATAAATGCAGACTCATTCCTGAAAGTAAATGTGTAAATATATGTGATAAAAATTATGCATAAGAATGTGCTTATGTATGATTGAATAAATATACAACTCACCTCTACGGGAGATTTGAGAGAAAGAAAGATAATGAACATTACTGTGTGGTTATATGAATACGTCATCAGTCGTGTACATGTGGTACGTGATCGATGCCAACTAAATGCTACACGAATGTAGGGAGAGCGGGTCGCTACAGCTTTTACCCGAATAGTGGTTCGGGATCGAATTTCCACAGGGAGCTTGGAGTGGAGTTGTATTGTCTGTTTAGCCTAGAATTGCATTTGTACTTCTAATTGCACTCCTAACATTTTTGGGTTTTCTTTGTATTAACAACTACTATTATGAACTAAAGATTAAGACTAAATTATGCTAAGGAAATATTTCTAGGTTGTAACTAATAGGGAGAAAGGACCTAGGGTCGTGGCATCGCCTTGGTGGTTAACTAACGGGTAGAAACTGCTAAGAATAGATTGACATATTTGGGATTTATGTTATAACCATTGCACAATTGTATCCACTCTCACACCTCTCGGTAGAGAGAGTGATTTTGCCAAATTGATTCTCTCGAGACCAATTGGGTAGGCCAATTAGACCAAACAACTAGGGTTCAAGTAGGGTGATTACTCTCTCGAGATTTAACCCCTTAATTGGGACTACCATTTCTTATGGGTCCATCCCAATTCCTTGTTGGGTCAATTTTGGGGTCACAGACCCTCTTTCTCAAGAAGAGTCAAAACCCACTAAGCTAGAATCAATGTTTGCAACCACCAATCCTTAATTAAAGCACAAAATTAACCCAAATAGCAAATACCCAATATCAATATATCATTAGAAAGTAACACCCATTAATTACCCACACTAGGGTTGAGCCACAACCCTAGCTAATGGGTTTAGCTAGACATAATTGAAGAAGAAAAAGAAGAAATAGAAGAAGAAATAACCATATTAATTAATAACTAAAGGAAAACTACAAGAACCTATGGAGAAATTAATGCTAAAATGCCAAAATAGGGTAAAACTTTCGTCCTCACGAGCGCAGCTCTGTTCTATAAAATACCATACTCCCTAAAAATTGTAAAATGTTCTATTTATAGTGGGCTGGAAATACTGGCCAAAATTGCCCCTGCGGGGTCAGCTCGGGCCGCACAATTATGACCGCGACTGCGCTGGTTGTCTGACTTCCATTTCTATCTTCTCTGAAGTGGCAGGCGTGAACCACGTAAAGGTGTGGCGCAGCCGCAAGGAGATCTGGCGCGAACCGCATGAAGATGACCGCGGCCGCATGGCTGACCTTTGCCCAAAACTCCATATTCTCTGAACCTATTGGCGCGGACCGCATGACACAATAGTGCGGCCACGTGAGCTGGACGCGGGCCACACATTTCCTACCGCGGCCGCGTGGTTACAATCCTGATTATGCTCTTCTCTGAAACTCCTAGTGCGGCCGCATGCACAATTGTGTGGTCCGCACTAGCTCCTTTTTCCACCACTTCATTGGTCTTTGATACTTGAGCAGGTTTCACTCCATTTTGAGCCGAACTTTGACATTTCGTCACTTTGTCACTCAAACCTACAATCAAACACAACTTGTAAGCATTTTGGGACTATTTTGTGGCAAATTATACTCAAAGCATAGGCAAGTAGGGGCATAAAATACGTTAAAATCCTACTTATCAACTCCCCCAAACTTAAACCTTTGCTTGTCCTCAAGCAAACAAAATAAGACCCACCCCTTAAAGGAAACATCTAAGTAATTACAGCTATCCTAAAGTAACCTCAACAAGCATCAATTGGGACTAACAATTGCCCTCAATACGAATGCATCATTAACACATTTAAACTTTGAAACTGTGGATCAAGTGTGACACAAGAGCATCAAGAGTTGACATATTTCATCAAGGAACTTCTCTCAATTACTTTAGTCATTGTAGAACCCAAACTCAGACATCCTCAACTCTCCCTAATCAAACCTTACCTTTTAGAGTATTGACACACAGACCGAGATTGATGTACTTTCACTCATCTCTCTCAGGAAGAAGGTCACAAGTCCGGCTCTAAGTACCATATGCTTGCCCCTTATGTAAGTATCCACTAATGTAGGTTCCCTTCAACTCAAGATCATATTAGGCTTTTGTGGAGTCATTGTGAAGGCTTTTAGGTAAAGGTAGGTTATGTTTTTGTTCAAGTGGGTTCAATCTTCCCTTAAGCACTTCTTTTGATTCATTTTGGCACACTTTCTTGACTCATTGGAGTATTCACTTCTTTTCAAGGGGTTAGAGAGACACATTGTCACTCTTTCTTATGCAATTCAAAACATTTCTGCTTTGTCTACTTTTTCCACACCTTTTTCACTATTGTTTTCCTTAAATCCCCTTTTGTTATTATTCACATTGGTCTTTCTTTTTGTCTTTTCTTTTCTTTCTTTTTCATTGCTTTCCTTTTCTTTTGCTTTTGTACCTTTTACCACATTGCCTTTCTTGTCCCTCCCCCCAAACTTAGACATTTGCCATTTACTCAAGGGAAGATTTGGGTGCCAAGAGAGGGTATCATTAAGAACGGGTATAGGCTTGTAGCTTTGGTTCTTGAAAGGAAAAGGTTCAAAGCTCAAAAGGGTTAACTAGGGATCAGTTCATTGGTAGGTCATGGAAATGTACAACTTAGCATTTGGATCAAGGAGAGCCTATAATCACTTCTCAAGTCAAATTTTACCTAGGATTTCGCCTCAACAAACATTCAGGGCAAGTTCTAGACCATTGGCTCGGGACTTGGACTCAAAATTCGATTCCTCACCACATATGCTAGGGGATTGCTAAAGATATCTAGTCAAGGGCCCACAACGACCTTAGTTACGATTCAAGCGCACAATGGTCCAAAAAGACCACATGATGATGTTTGGTCAACACAAGAGTCATAAGGCCATGACTTTCACCATACCCTAAACACAACGTTATGTCTTTGACCATGGGATCAAAGGAAAATGTGTTAGGCCCAAGTGAAGCTTTGCCTGAGGTACCCTTAACTACGAAGTATCAAAATCAAAAGAAGAAAAATCAAAAATAGACTCAAACCCTTAAGAAGGTTCTCACGCCATCTATCACTGGGAAGAGCCACCCAGTTCGCACAACACTCTACCCTTGGAAAGAACCGTGGCATTAAGATAACCAAGGGCTTATTGAAAATGGCAAAAACAAAACAAAAGGCTATGAGCCTATCTACGAAGCTAACAACGAAAAAAAATTTGCAAAAATAGAAAAACCAAATGAATATGTATAATGGGGAGTAGAATATACAACGGGGGATGAATATATACATAAAGTAACTTTATATACAGACCAAGAGATAATAAAAAGTACGAGAAAAGTAGTTAAAATGTAAAGTTATTTACAGACCAATATATACAATCATCCAAATAGATAAAAAGTAGGGCGCACCCCCACGAATAAGAGCTGCCATTGTCCCCAATGCCAACTACCAAAATAAGCACAAAATATCAGAATAAAGGATATAGAGGGCTCCCTAGGCTTGGTCCGTCTGCATGGGATCCTCAGTAGTCCCCTGATCCTTTGTATGGGCGGGAACCTCAGACTGGTTCCCGACCTACTGCTGCTCTGCTACTGGGACAGGGTCCTGCTGCTGGACCGGTTGAATATTGGGTACATCACCGGAGGGAGTCTCCTGAATCTCTACCAACTCAATCACTACACCCTCAGTGTTGGGAAGCTTCCTCTTCTTCCTCAAGGGCCTGATTGCCTGCTCCTGCTGTGGCTCTGGCACTGGTGCTGCTGCTAGAGGGGCTGACTCCCCAAATAACAAGTCTAAAGTCAGCTGATCCACCAATAGCTTGTTCACATCTGCTCGAAGCACCTTCACTGACTCCTTAGAAGCCCTAGACTTTCTCATCTTTTTGTGATCCTTGGCAAGATCTTTGAGAGCTTTGCCATGTGAATCTACCGCCTTAGTCAAGGTGGCCTGAGTCTCCAAAATCTTCTCTTGGTTGGCCAGGAGCTTCTTCAAGGTATCCTCAATAGACTGAGGAATCTGAACAGTGGCTAGTGCTGAATGGGCCTCAACTGATGTGGCCAATGTGGACAACTTGGATGTCGCAACTGACAACCAGTTGTTTAAACTGGCTAAGGTCTTTGCTAACTGATGGGCTGTCAAAGGGTTGGTCTGGGAAGATGGGACTGTTGGGCCAGCTGAAGAACTAGGACCCGCAGAGGAGGAGGGCACATCATCTAGAACAGAGACAACTGGAATGGAGGGGAGCTCAGTAGAAGGCTCGATAGTAGACTCTACCGCAACTGGCTCCTCAGACCGTCCAGTCGGGGCAAAGTTGGATGCCTTGTGATTTTTTTCCTTTGGGTTGTCCGACCCTTGAACGCTAAACCATGATAATGGGGACACTGGGCGCACTGTCACATCATAGGACTTCTTCTTCACCTTCAATTCCCGAAAATACATAGTGAGAGTGTTGGAGTATAGGTAATTCCAAACACTGTCAACCCCCATTGCAGTGATCGCCCTGTACATTACATTCCCCACATTGATAGGGAAACTATCCATGGTAGATGCAATTAGTACAGCCCAGGGGAGTGGGATAGTCTGGTCATGGGAAGTGGGGTCAACCCTGTTGCACACAAAAGTGAGCCACCCTCTAGCCTCGAAATTCATATTCTTTCTCAAAATCTTTACCCCAGATTGTATCCAATCCAGAACAGTGCTCGGATGAGCCAAATACTTCGCCAACCATGGGCGAACCTCCTCCTTCATCTCCAACTTCTCATTGTATTAAATCTCGTATTCATCATCGAAACCCAAATATTCATTGAACGCCTTTCTCGAAAACATTACATTTTTGTCTCGTACTTTGGTCACAATGGAGTCCTTGTTGGTGTAGGCTATGTTGCAAAAGAACTCCTTGACCATGTGCTCATTTGCATCAATCAAAGCATCGCTAAAATACCCCACCCTACTCTGGTTTGAAATTGCTCGTGTACATTGGGGAGTAATCGCAATAAGTCTCGGGTGATTATGCTCCTCTCTATGATTAGTTTTCTTTTAGGCCACATTTCTCAGAATTTGTGGAAGGCCAATTGACTAACAAAGCGGTCCTCCCACACTTCTGCTTTCCTTGTTCTTTCTACACCACCAACCTCGGGCACCCCACTACCCGAAGCCTCATCTTCACTGTTGTTACCACCTGATGCACTCTCCCCAGATGCTGAAGCTGTGGGGGAGGTGGAGTATTCGTCTCTACCCGCTGTTGAGCCATCAGATGACTCAAACTGTACAACCTGTGGAGATTGGGATGAAGGTGGAACTGGGACTGAAGGGGCTTGCCCCGAGTCAGCTGAGATGTCCTGAGAGGGAAGGTACTCACTCCCCGACTGCTCATCATCACTCACAACCTATTTCATTGTTATCAGCTTTGGTCAGGGAGTGAGTTTGGTTTGTTTAGCTTTTTCTCCCTGGGAGGAATCACCTCGTCCGGGTTGGTTCGCACCTCGTCCTCTTCGTCTTACCATTTTCTGCAAGCATACATGTCTAACTTTGTTAGTTGAAGCACAATTAGTGTATCAATAGATGAAAACCATTGTAGAATAACAGCAAGAAAAATTGCAGACATCATCTCAGACTAGGTCACTGCGGACCGTGCAATCTGGGGCGCGGCCGCGTGGGAGGCACCGCGGGCCGCAATGAACGATCAACACAAAGTCAGCTTCTTTAAATCACACCAACGCAGGCCACATGAAAAGGGGGTGCGGCCGCGTGGGGCCAGCACGGAGCGCACAAACAGGGACGCGGCCGTGCTAGAGACTTCTTAACATTCAGGACCAAGGCCACTGCGAGCCACGTGAACAAAGGGTGCGGCTGCATCGGAGCCATGAAGACCGCGAGCTGTGCTGGGTCAAAAGTCAAGAACGAACTAGGGTTTTACACATTTGCCCATTTTGTTCAAGTTTTACATCCTAATGTGTCCCTACTCGATTACCCACCATAGAAATCATGCCCAGCATTTAGAAACAACAACTAAACTAACCTAAACATTAAACTAAGAAGAAACTAAAGAACAAAGAAGCTAAGACTACTAGGAAATAACAAAAATTGAAATTAACAACTAATTAATGATCAATGTGAGAACTTGTGACCACGATTATGAAGAATCAACTCTTCATGCAAGCACAAAATACGGTCTCAGGTGAACAGTAAAATTTTAGGGCTCTGGTATTCGATTTGGCGAAAAGTTTAAACTAAGGTACTAATTCTCTATTTATAGAAAACAATGGGACCCTTTCACTTACCCTCCAGCGCGGCCGCGTAAACCTGACCGCGAACTGTGCTAGGTCTTACCCTGCACCTTTGCAGAAAGAAGCTCACGCGGGTCGCACAAATATGGACGCGGCTGCGTGAGACCACCGCAGACCGTGTAATCATGACCGTAGCCGCGTGGTAGGATTCAGAGACCAATCACCTTCAGCTTATGCTGGTGAGGACCACACAAATCTTACCGCGGCCGCACTGGTAATCTTCAGATACTGTGCAATTTTACACTTTGTTTTGCACTGTTTCAACACAAGTCCTACAACATCTCACAAACAATTAGCTCAAAAATCCTAATATACAAAGAAAAATCAAACAGAAAGAAAAAGACATGGGTTGCCTCCCACGAAGCGCCTGATTTAACGTCGCGGCACGACGTATGTTACCATCTCATCATTTCAAATGAAGGAGTGCCACCACGTGGCTGTCATCAAACTTTCCCAAATAATGCTTCACATGATGCCCATTGACCCGAAATACTTGACCATTCTTGTTCTTGAGATCAAGAGCACCAAAAGGAGTCACAAATACCACTTCAGAAGGGCCACTCCACTTTGACTTGAGCTTTCCCGCAAATAACCTCAACCGGGAGTTGAAAAGAAGAACCATATCGCCAACCTTGAATTCCTTTCCCCGAGCATATTTGTCATGAAAGTACTTCATCTTGTTCTTATACAAGGACGAGATAGAGTAGGCATGAAATGTAAACTCATCAAGCTCATTTAATTTCTCAACACGGTGATTGGCTGCATCATCCCATTCCAAGTTCAATTTTTTCAACGCCCACATAGCCTTGTGCTCTAATTCCACCGGAAGGTGGCAAGCCTTACCAAACAGCAACCGATACGGAGACATACTAATTGGAGTCTTGTAAGCCGTCCGATAAGCCCAAAGAGCATCATCTAATTTCTTCGACCAATCGGTCCTATTAGCATTTACCGTCTTGGACAAAATACTCTTTATTTCCCGATTTGAGACTTCCACTTGACCGCTAGCTTGTGGATGATAAGGGGTGGTCACTTTGTGATTAACTCTATACTTAGCAAGCAATGAGTCGAAAGCCTTGTTGCAAAAACGGGAACCCCCATCACTAATGATGGCACGAGGGGTGCCAAAACTTGTGAAGATACTCTTTTTCAAGAACGCCACAACACTCCGGGCTTCATTGATAGGTAAAGCCACGGCTTCAACCCATTTTGAAAAATAGTCCACCGCCACGAGAATATAGGTGTTCCCACAAGAGCTCATGAATGGGCCCATGAAATTAATGCCCCAAACATCAAAAATATCCACCTCGAGAATTGTATTGAGAGGCATCTCATCCTTCTTTGAAATCCCGCCGGCCTTTTGGCATGCATCACATCTCTTCACCAAGTCACTAGCATCTTTAAACAATGTCGGCTAATAGAAGCCGCAACTTAAAACCTTTGAAGCCGTCCTCACCCCTCCCCCCCTCCCCCAATGATGGCCACCATAATTGTTCAATTGCTCAATTGAGAGGAATGACAAGCCTCCAATATGCTCAATTGTTCACCTTCCGGGACATATCTTCTTGTCACACCATCCGTGCAAATTTTAAACAAATACGGATCATCCCAATAAAAATCCAAGCTATCCCGCTTGAGTTTCTTCCTTTGGTTGGAAGAGATCTCACATGGGATGCTCGTCAAGGAATGTATCATTTATCTCAATACCATCACATGGTCTCCCCTCTTCCTCCAATCGGGACAAATGGTCCGCAACCTGATTCTCGCTTCCCTTCCTATCCACAATCTCTAGGTCAAATTCCTGAAGAAGTAGCACCCACCTCATCAATCTTGCTTTCGAATCCATCTTTGTCATCAAATACCGGAGGGCTGCATGGTCGGTGTGTATGATCACCTTTTCCCCCAAAAGATAAGGTCGAAACTTCTCCATCACAAACACAATAGCCAATAGCCCTTTTTCCGTCACCGTGTAGTTTATTTGGTCCTTATTCATCATTTTGCTAGCATAATACACAGGATGGAACATCTTGTTGATCTGTTGACCTAACACCACACTTACCGCCACATCACTTGCATCGCACATAAGTTCAAAGGGTAAATACCAATTAGGTGCAGTGATGATAGGAGTTGTGGTCAACTTGTGTTTCAATAGCTCGAAAGACTCCATGCACTTCTCATAAAAGATAAACTTGACATCCTTCTCCAGCAATTTGCAAAGTGGGTTCACAATTTTCGAGAAGTCTTTAATGAATCGCCGGTAGAACCCGGCGTGACCAAGAAAACTCCTCACCCCTTTAATAGAAGTAGGGGGAGGGAGCCTCGAAATCAATTTTTGCCTTATCAACTTTAATTCCTTGCTTTGAGATTTTGTGACCCAATACAATACCCTCTTCCACCACAAAGTGGCATTTCTCCCAGTTGAGCACAAGGTTGGTTTCTTCGCATCTTGCCAATACCCTATCCAAGTTCACCAAACATTCTTCAAATGAATCACCAACTACGCTGAAATCGTCCATGAAGACCTCCAAGGTATCCTCCACCATATCGGTGAAAATTACCATCATACACCTTTGGAAGGTCACTGGGGCATTACATAGTCCAAATGGCATTCTCGAGAAAGCGAATGTGCCATAAGGACATGTAAATGTCGTTTTCTCTTGATCCTCCGGGGCAGTTAGAATTTGATTGTACCCCGAGTAACCATTTAGAAAATAATAAAAGGCCCGACCCCCAAGACGATCGAGCATTTGATCCAAGAATGTTAGTGGGAAATGATCTTTTCTTGTCACCTTGTTAAGATTTCTATAGTCCATACACACTCTCCAACCCGTAATCGTCCGAGTAGGAATCAACTCATTGTTGGCATTGGTCACTATCGTCATTCCACCCTTCTTTGGCACACATTGGACCGGAGAGGTCCATGAACTATCTGAGATCGGGTAAACCACGCAGGCGTCTAACCACTTGATAACCTCTTTCTTTACCACTTCTTGCATCGCCTCATTTAATCTTCTTTGATGTTTAAGAGAAGGCCTTGCATCCTCCTCAAATATGATCTTGTGCATGCAAAATGCGGGGCTTATCCCCCGAATATCGTCCAATGTCCATCCAATCGCCCGTTTGTGCTTTTGAAGAACCGCCAAAGTGGCATCAACCTACATGCTAGTTAAGCAAGACAAAAGAATAACATGTAAAGTGAAATTAGGGCCAAACTATTCATACCTGAGGTGAGGAAGAAGTGGTTTCAATTCCAACACCGGGGGCTCCTCAATAGATGACTTGGTTGGTGGAGTTTTGTGATTCTCAAGATCCAAGGACAACTTCCTAGGCTCATAAAAATACGAGCCCATACCATGCAATGCATTTACACACTCTACTCTCCCGGCATCATCATTAGCCTCCATGTTCAAAAGCACGGCCTCAAGTGGATCTTCAACATTAATAGTTGCGCTTATGTCATCCACTATCACCGCCGTGACAATGTCAACAAATGAGAATACCTCGGTGCTATTTGGCTACCTCATAGACGTGCACACATGGAACACCACCTTTTCGTTACCAACACGGAAGGTCAACTCTCCCGCCTCAACATCGACCAAAGCCTTCCCCGTAGCTAGGAAAGGTCTTCCAAGAATAATTGTGAGTTTAAAGTCCACCTCATAATCTAATATCACGAAGTCAGCCGGCAATACACGAACAAGGACATCATCAATTATACCCAAAGGCCGCTTTATTGACCGATCCACCATTTGAATCCTTATTGAAGTCGGGCGAGGTTGTCCGATTCCCAAAGTCTTGCAGACCGAATATGGCATTAAGTTTATACTTGCCCCCAAATCACAAAGGGATTTTGCAAAGTCGGCGCTTCCAATGGTACATGGAATAGTGAATGTACCAGGGTCCTCAAGTTTTGGGGCCATAGAATGTACAATTGCGCTCACTTGATGAGTCATCTTGATTGTCTCACACTCCATTGACCTCTTTTTCGTAACCAAATCCTTCATGAACTTTGCGTACGCTAGCATTTGTTCGGGTGCCTCCACTAATGGCACGTTGATAGTCAGACTCTTCATTATCTTAATTAATTTCTTGAATTTGTTGTCACCCTTTTGCTTGGCCAACCGTTGAGGATAAGGCGGAGGAGGCCTAGGAAAGGGTGCCTTGGCTTTGGGCACCATCGGCTCGGGCATATCAATCACGTGTTCCCTATACGGGTTCACGATCTCTTGTGTCTCTTCCTCAACCTCATGAATATCAATCCGTACATCATTGTTCATATTGGGTTCAACTACATCTTCAACCACCAAAGGCATATCATCATCTCGCAACTCATATTCATCAACCATAACTTGATTTTCTCTTGAGGCATGCACATCACCGCCTCTTCCACTTTGCGTTGTCACCGCCATCACATGATTATTGTGCCCACCCTTAGGGTTTACTATCGTATCACTTGGTAGAGCACCCTTTGGGCGAGTATTTAAAGATTGAGAAATTTGGCCAAGTTGCACCTCCAAGTTACGGATAGAAGTGTTGTGGGAAGCCAATTGAGCGTCAGAGTCTTGGTTCTTCTTCATCATTCTCTCAAACATACCTTCAATTCTACCAAAATCATTTCCCGAAGAACTAGACCCTTGAGATTGAAACGGCGGCGAATTGTTCGATTGTTGATACATCGGAGGCCTTTGAGAGCCTTGCCCCCGATTACCTTGACCACCATTGTTATTCCAACCACCTTGACCGTTGTTGTTGTTGTTACCGTTCCAATTCCTTTGATTACCCGAAGTGTTGTTCCCCCAATTTCTACCTTGGTTGTTGTTATTATTCCAATTACCACCTTGTTCATTGCCCCAATTTCCTTGGGGCCGCCATTGTTGGTTCCCTTGATTTCCTCTATTCCCTTGATAGTTGTTGATGTATTGGACTTCCTCATTTTGATCATCATAGCATTCGTTCGAATAACCACCACCATCATCATAGTTATCAAAATTTCCTTGAGGTTGTTGCCCTCTTTGCCTCCTTTTCATCATATTCACTCCTTCCATGGCATTGACTTGGCGCAGGTTTTGGACTTGTTGTAATTGCACCTTCACCAATTGATTCACTGTTGTTATGAGTTCGGTAATGGCTTGGCCGTGATCATACAACTCCTCATGCAAATGTATGATATTAGGGTCACCTGAGGAACGTTTGCCCGGCTTTGCCATGCCGAAGATGTATCGGCCATTTCATCTAATACATCACAAGCTTCATTGTACGGAAGCTTCATAAAATTTCCTCCCGCCAATTGGTTCACAATACATTGGTTTGTTGTGTTGATGCCCCTATAGAACGTTTGTTGGATCATCACATCATTCATGTCATTTTTAGGGCACTCTTTCACCATAGTTCTAAATCTCTCCCTTATCTCGTGCAACGGTTCAATTGGCTCTTGCTTGAAAGCTAGAATCTCATCCCTTAGAGCCGCCATATGACTTGGAGAGAAAAACTTAGCGATGAACTTGTCTGCCAATTCATCCCATGTGGTGATAGAATGATTGGGGAGCCTTTCCAACCAATCCAACGCTTTACCCCGAAGAGAGAACGGGAAAAGCCTCAATCTCAAGGCATCCTCGGACACGTTTTATTTGTTTACTCCCCCAGCAAGTATCTACGAACCCCTTCAAGTGCTTGTATGCATTTTGGTCGGAGGCGCCCGTAAAATACCCTCTATGCTCGAGCAAAGTCAACATAACATTCGTGATTTGAAAGTTCCCTGCCCTGGTTCGGGGAGGAACAATGGCACTAGCATACCCTTGATTTGGCAGCACCCTTGGAGCCACTCTTGGCGGTGGCAGAGGAGGGTCTGGGATTAGCATTGGCATTTCTACCTCTACGTGGTACTTGAGGTACCGGAAGCTCATCTTGATCAATATCTTCAACCTCCTCCCCCGCCAAAACATTGCCAAGAGGGTCATTTCCGTTGAGAGCCATATGTACCTGATAGATTGACACAAACAAAATTAGTAAACAAGAAGAAAAGAGAAGAAAAATACAAAGCTAGCTACAAAGATAGTCAACACAGTAAGCTCCCCGGCAACAGCGCCAAATAGTGATCGCTGCCAACTCAACTCTACACGAATGTAGGTAGAGCGGGTCGCTACAGCTTTTACCCGAATAGTGGTTCGGGATCGAATTTCCACAGTAAGCTTGGAGTGGAGTTGTATTATCTGTTTAGCCTAGAATTGCGTTTACACTTCTAATTGCATTCCTAACATTTTTGGGTTTTCTTTAGATTAAAAACTACTATTATAAACTGAAGATTAAGACTAAATTATGCTAAGGAAATATTTCTAGTTGTAACTAATAGGGAGAAAGGCACTAGGGTCATGGCATCACCTAGGTGGTTAACTAACGGGTAGAAACTGCTAAGAATAGATTGACATATTTGGGATTTATGTTATAGCCATTGCACAATTGTACCCACTCTCACACCTCTTGGTAGAGAGAGCGATTTTGCCCAATTGACTCTCTCGAGACCAATTGGGTAGGCCAATCAGACCAAGCAACAAGGGTTCAAGTAGGGTGATTACTCTCTCGAGATTTAACCCATTAATTGGGATTACCATTTCTCATGGGTCCATCCCAATTCCTTGTTGGGTTAATTTTAGGGTCACAGACCCTCTTTCTCAAGAAGAGTCAAAACCCACTAAGCTAGAATCAATGTTTGCAACCACCAATCCTTAATTAAAGCATAAAATTAACCCAAATATCAAATACCCAATATCAATCTATCATTAGAAAGAAACACCCATCAATTACCCTCACTAGGGTTGAGCCACAACCCTAGCTAATGGGTTTAGCTAGACATAATTGAAGAAGAAACAGAGGAAATAGAAGAAGAAATAACCATATTAATTAATAACTAAAGGAAACCTACAAGAATCTAAGGAGAAATTAATGCTAAAATGCCAAAATAGGCTAAAACTTTCGTCCTCATGAGCGCAGCTCTGTTCTATAAAATACCACACTCCCTAAAAATGGTAAAGTGTTCTATTTATAGTGGGCTGGAGAAACTGGACAAAATTGCCCCTGCGGGGTTAGCGCGGGCCGCACAATTATGACCGCGGCCGCGCTGCCTGTCTGACTTCCATTTCTATCTTCTCTAAAGTGGTTGGCGCGGACCGCGTAAAGGTGTGGCGCGGCCGCGAAGAGATCTGGCGCGGACCGCGTGAAGATGACCGCGGCCGCGTGGCTGACCTTTGCCCAAAACTCTATCTTCTCTGAACCTCTTGGCACGGACCGCATGTCACAATAGTGCGGTCGCGTGAGCTGGACAGGGGCCGCACATTTCCAACCGTGGCCGCGTGGTTACAATCCTGATTATGCTCTTCTCTGAAACTCGTAGTGCGACCGCATGCACAATTGTGCGGTCCGCACTAGCTCCTTTTTCTACCACTTCATTAGTCTTTGATACTTGAGCAGGTTTCACTCCGTTTTGAGCCGATCTTTGACATTTCGTCACTTTGTCGCTCAAACCTGCAATCAAGCACAACCTGTAAGCATTTTGGGACTATTTTGTAGTAAATTATACTTAAAGCATAGGCAAGTAGGGGCATAAAACACGTTAAAATCCTACTTATCAGTACGCCAAAAATATTTTGCCATGCTTTACAAAAAGTTATTAAAGGCTAAATTAAAGCAAGAAATAATTTTGCTTATGATGATTTTGACCATGACAACTATTATGGTATGATTATTTTCGTAAAAAAGACATTCACCATATGGATGGTGTAATAAAATATTTTGTAGTACAAAATTAATTAAGATCTCCGAAAGAACTAATAGGTTACTATCCAGATGAATAAAATTGTTCTTGACATTGATATTGTAGTAATTTTCAAAAGAAACTTTTTGAGTTTCAAATGTATTAGCCAAAGTGGTTGGCACATTGATGCTATAAATAAAAGAAATTGATTATCTTCGTATTAATATAACATACCGAATAAATATTAAAGGTTACCCGATTTTTCTTCTATTTGTATTACACATGTATAAGCATGATGATGAAATTAGATGCAACAAGTAAACTAGAGGTTTACTGAAATAAAGATTAGTTGGCATGACCGGTTGGCCATCCCGATTCAATAATGATGCAAAAATTACTTGAGAATTCACATTAGCATATATTGAAGAAATAGAGATTCTTCAAAAATTCTCTTGTGCTGCTTATTCTCATGATATACTAGTTAAGGATGGGATTGAATCTCTTGATTTCTGGAACGAATAGAAGGTGATATATATATATGGGCCCAATCACCTGCCATGTTAACCGTTTACTATTAAATAATTTTAATAGATGCATTTATTTTATGATCACTTGTGCATTTGTTATCAACTTTTAGTTTGACTTTTGCAAGGTTGCTTGCTCAAATTATTAGAGCACAGTTAAAATTATGATAATTTATCTTGATAATGCTGTTTAATTCAAAGTTGGTTTAGCAAAAACTGTATGCCTCAATTAAGCTAAACCATTGGTTATGAGAATAAAACTCCCAAATCGAAATTTGGTATGAGGTATATTATTTAATATACAATAGCACTTGTACGCATCTAGCCCACAAGTTATGATAAATTCTCCCTATCTTAATTGGTTCAGGATCAGGAACCAAATAATGTAATATGGATGTGCTATATGATTTAATTATCCCACCATAATGTATAAAGATGGATTCCCAAAGAAGGTTGGGAAATGTGCTGGTGATCCTAGCATTAGGGGAAGAAAATGGGTAGCTGAAAAAGTAAAACATGGAATGAATTATTATGAGTGTACCTAGATCCTTGTAAAAGAAAATGTAAACTTGAAGTTCAAGTGATAATTCATTTGCAAAATATTGCCAGATGCATTTTCTGACCCAAATCTAAATGCTATATTTCAGCTGCTAATGCTCCAAATAGAATAAAGTCCATGATGGACATAGTCTATGGAACACATGAAGCGTAATAGAATAATCGGTTCCAAAGATAAAACTCCTTGAAAAAGGAGAGGATCAAATGATAAAGATGGTCATACTAAGGACACAAACGCCCTATAAGGGCACCACGACATAACACTTTACAAGACCTCATGGGAGAGGCTCAGGTACCTGAAACTATTGAGATCTCGATTTATTGATTAATGATGGAGCCGATATAAAATGGCCGTCGACGATATTGTTGATATAACGTAGAGGTCAATTTTATTAATATTGATGAGGATCTTAAGCTCAAATATGTCATAAAATTTGGACAGATAAATGATTGGCCAAATGAAAAATATGCAACGAAAATTGACTTCATTTGAAAAATGTGAAATTGGACGGATAGTCCCAACACCTGAAAGTGAAATGAAAAAACAAGTCGATACACATAAAGATGACTTGTAGCACAAGATTTTTCGTAAATATTCCGGCTTTTTATATGGAGATAAGTTCTCCTATAGTGGATGAAATCCTTTTCAGGTTTTAATTTGGCAATACATGAAAAACTCGATATGTGTATAATGAAAATCATTGAAGGATTTAAATTGTTCTGAAATATATAAAGTTTTAGTCGATCCTTATGTAGGATTAGAGTAATCATGGTGTGCATGATTTATTTTTGTGTCTATTGCAACTGGTGCACTAATGTATCTAGCTAGAACTATAAGTACAATAATTACTACTAAAAAATCAGGTTTTAGCGACGAACAAATTCTGTAGCTAAATAGAAAATTCCGTCGCTAATATCATTTAGCGACGGATTAGCAACGGATAATCAAAAATATATGCTAGCTACGAGCATTTTAGCGATAGATTAGCGACGACGTTCGTAGCTAATTTTAATTTTTTTGTAGTGAATATTTTAGCGAGATATACTTTTACTCCTATGTATATTGAAGTACGATTAGTGTTATATTGCAAAAGGAATCTTTGATATAGGTTTGTTTACTCTAACAAATATTATCAATATTTGATATAGTTTTATTTGTAGGGCATAGTTCGTTGTCTGCGAGGGTACTGCCATATTATGATATTCAACAAGGTTCCAATTACAATGAAGACGATACTGCATGTATAGATCAATTGAAAGAAGGACTATTGAAGGAGACAAAATAAACATATTTCACCAAAGTTCTATTTCAGACATGATCGTTGTTCAACAAATTTGTTCAAGTGATAATTTGACAAACTTTTCACAAGGCATTGTCGATCTCAATATAAGAGAAATTGTTATACAAGCTTCAAATTTGTCGTGTAACGACCCGACTGGTCGTTTTGCCTTTTTGAACCTCGTTCCCTTAAATAAAACTCCTCGCGCTTGCTTTAGCTAATTTATAACTTGCGAGGACGGTTGGTTTGGGAGTTGGAAGAGTTTTGAGTGATATATGTCCAATTGTTTCTTTAGGATTCTCTTAAAACACCAAGTTTGAACTCCGTCAACTTTTTGGGAAAACGAACCCAGATTCATGATTTTACGGTCCTGGAGGGTCAATGGGAAAATATGGGACCTGGGCGTATGTCCAGAATTGAATTTCGAGGTCCCTAGCCCGAGTAATGAATTTTTATTTGAAATTGTTAAATTGAAGTTTTAAAGAATTAGAGAAACTAAGTATTCATTGATTTTCCTAGGTATCGGGCTCAAATTTTGGTTCTAAAGTTTGGTACAGGTCCGTAATATCGTTTAAGACTTGAATCCGAGTAGTATAAGGGCGTTTTGGCCCGTTAGAGGAGAATTCAGAACTTGAGTTCATTAGTTTGATTCATTTGGGTTTAGGGGGTGATTCTTAGATTTAGCGTTGTTTTGAGTGTCCCAAGGGTTCGAGTAGGTCCGCCTTATGATTTCAAACTTGTCAGTATGTTCGGGCAAGGATCAGGAGCCCCGAGCGTTAAATGAACGAGGCTCAAGCAAAGTGGGAAAATTGGAGAATAGCTGAAGGGTGCTACTTCTGTCATAACTGCATCTGCGTTTCTAGAGCCGCAGATGCGGGACCACGGATGTGGTCCACCCTTCGCAGAAGCGGCCAGTGGTCAGGTCAGGGGAAACCGCTGATGCGGTTAAGAAGCCGTAGAAGCGGCTCCACAGAAGCAGGCCCCCGACCGCAGATGCGGTCCAGCCATTTTCACCCAGTTCCATAGATGCGGTCCTCCTTTCGCAGGTGTGGGACCGTACATGCGGAAATCACTGGGCAGTGAGTGCATTTAATTCGAACTCAAAGGCCATTTATTTCATTACTACTCTACACTTGGGCAATTTGGGGGCTTCCAAAAGAGGGGATTTCAACATAGCATTGTGAGGTAAGTAATATCCACTCATCCTTAGTTTAAATACACGTACATTAGGTAGATTCAACACTAAAAACTAAGTAAAATCAAAGGGTTAGAGCTAGACCTAGGGTTTTAATAAATCTAAGATTTAACCATGAAATTTGCTATGAAATAAAGTAGAAATCATATATTATTGATCCTTAGGTTATAGAGAACAACTTTCTTCGAAAAATCTCGGAATCCGGGCACGTGGGCCCTGGGTTGGAATTTAGGAAACTTGTGAAAAAGGTTGGGAAATTACTTAAATAGTTAGAATTCGACCTTGTAAGCCTTTATTGACTAGTTCTTACTCTATTTAACTAGTTTGTGATCGTTCGGCTCCGAATTGAGGGCTTGGGCTTGTTCTTGATATTGGAAGTTCACTTTGGAGCGAGGTGAGTCTCCTTTCTAACCTTGTAAGAGGGAATTGTCCCCATAGGCATAATAATTGAATTATTTGTCATTTTATTTCGGGGGCTACATATGTACTAGGTGACGAGAGTCCGTGCCTAGAAACTATTATGCTAAGTCCTGGTAGTTTAGGACTCATAAGCATGCTTTACGTGATATTCTAGTATAGTTTGATTAACTTGGATTCGTATGAAATCTTTGATTAAGAAGAATGAGACTAGAGAATGACCCTTATCTTGTTTGGTCCTTTAAAAGAGAATAATTGACATTTCTATGTATGGATACTCCTCATATATATATTAATTGTTGTTGTTTCTTGTCAATGAGCTTATTTCTGTTTGACCGCGTCGCACGGGTGATTCGCGAGCGGGGTAATAGATGCTTCTATGGTTCGAGCCGTTCGACCCTCGGTGGTGCACAATTTACTTTTATGTTGGATCAGGTTGTGCGTTCCTCAGTGATTATCTGCGCATGACTTATTTGGCATTCTATTGTGGGTTAGACTTCATAATTACTTAAATATATAAATGGACGCTCATGATGAAAATCTAAAGGAAGAATTGTTGTTTTATACTTACTAATCCTTATGATTTGAGTTATTTTTGCGTATTATAAACTCTTCTCATTTTACAAGACCTTAGTAAGTTTCGAGTCGACCTTTCGTCTCTACTTCTTCGAGATTAGACGGGATACTTACTGGGTACATATTGTTTATGTACTCAAGCTATAGTTCTATACTTAAATGGAAAGGATCTGAGGCAGGTGAATCTGGCTATCATTCTGGTGCGCACTCATGAGCGGACTTGGGACTTCTACAGTGAGCTGCTTTTCCTCCATGCCGACCCACAGCCAAAGAAGTCTTTCCTTTGTACTTTTATTTTCTGTCTATCCTGATTCAGACAGTAGGATAGTATGATATTCTTTTGGGTGTATATTCTACTAGCTGCTAGGAGCTTGTGACACCAGGTTCTGGAACACACATTAGTAGACTTGTTTTGGGTTGTATTATTATGCTACTTACATCATCTATCACTTTCGTCTTTGAATCCAATTGGAGCATTTATCTCACTTAAATTTGATAATATTAACATAAAAAGTTAGAAATGTTTTCCGCACTTTGCTTGCCCGACAGTGGTGTTTGGCGCCTTCAGGACCTATTATGGAGATGGGTCGTGACAACATGGTATCAGAGTACTAGGTTCGCGTAGGTCTCACAAGTTATGTGAAAATTTAATAGAGTCTTGTAGATCGGTATGGAGACGTCTGTATTTATCTTTGAGAGGCTATAGGGTATTAGGAAAGACTACTCTTTGTTCATTTACTATCGTGCAGTGGTTAGTGTACTTAATTTCCCTCATCTACTCTCTCACAGATGGTGAGGAATAATACCGCCGACGTTCCAGACTCGGGAGGAGCTGCTCCCCCATGTTGCTAGAGGCCAGGTAGATGCCAGGGGAAGGCACCTGCCCGTGGTAGGGGACGCGGGCATCCTAGAGCCATTCCAGTTGCACCACCAGCAGGTCTTGCGATAGATCACATTATTGAGGAGTAAGGCAAGGTGCTCGCAGCTGAGCCTACCCCGATATATTTCATGACAGCACTGGGATTTCAGGAGGTCATGGGCCGCATGCTATGGTTCATGGACACTATGACTCAGGCCGGGTTATTTCCAGAAGATTCAGCTACTTCATAGGCAGGAGGGGGAGCCCAAACCCTACTGCTCAGGCTTCAGGTCACGCAATTATGGTATATCAGACTTCAGGTGTACTACCCGCAGATGGGGCTCAGCTAGTTGTTGTAGCGGTACCCCAGCCCAGGACAGCTGTGGACGGTGATCCGCAGAAGTTATTGGACAGATGGACTAGGCTTCACCCTCTAGTCTTCGAGGGTGAGCGTTATGAGGATGCTCAGGACTTCATAGACAGGTGCAGGGACAAACTGCACAACATGAGGATATTAGAGGCGTATGGAGTTGACTTCACTACTTTTCAGCTTTAGGGCATGCTTCGTAAATGGTGGCAGTCTTATGCACTTGGCAGGCCAACAAGTTCTCCTCCCCTCATTTGGGGTCAGTTCACACAGTTATTCCTGGATCAGTACATTCCACCCTCGGAGAGGGAAGAGCTGCAGTATCCGTTCGAGCATCTAGAGCAGGGTCAGATGTCAGTAACCGATTATGAGGCGAGGTTCTCTGAGTTGTCTCACCATGCTCTTATGATACTTTTCACAGAGTCAGAGAGAGTGCAGAGGTTTGTTGCGGGGTTACACCCCACTATCCGATCTGGTATAGCCCGAGAGGTAGAGATGGGTACAGGGTATCAACTAGTGATTGAGATTGCTCGTAGGATTGAGGGTTATCGTCTGAGGGGTAGAGAGTAGATGCAGCAGGATAAGAGGGCTAGATTTTCAGGAGAGTTCAGAGGTGCCCCAGCTAGGGGTAGAGGTCACTTCGGGAAGGGTCAGCCTAGCAGGCCCTCATATTCAGCACTACCACCCCCTCAGCGAGGCCTTATTTCAGTGCGATGTCGGAGGGTTACTACCACCCACCAGCTACTCAGGGTTCCTCCGGCGGGTATTCTGGGTATTAGGATTCTTCTAGTGCTCCCTTCAGTGCCATGCCAGAGAGTTCCTATCATTCGCCAGCTATCCAGGGTTCTTCCAGTGGGTATTTGGGTCAGCAAACTCAGACTCTAGGGCAGCAAGCTATGGTGCCTAGAGCATGCTACGAGTGTGGAGATCCGGGTCACCTGAAGAGGACTTGCCCCAGGCTTTGGGGTACGACAATATAGCAAGGTCAGCAGTCCGTGATTCCAGCACCAGCTGCCCTGCCACCTAGAGGTCGAGGGCATGCTGGTAGGGGCCGTCCTAGAGGCGGAGGCCAGACAGGGAGAGTTCAACCCGCTATTGCTCAGTCAGGTAGAGGCCAGCCAGCCGGTGCTCCAGCTAGGTTTTATGCTCTTCCAGCTAGGCCAGATGCATTGGCCTTATATACCAACATCACAGATATTATTTCCGTTGGTGGTAGGGATACTTTGGTATTATTTGATCCAGGGTCTACTTATTCATATGTATCATCCATGTTCGCTCGTTTCCTGGTTATTTCTCTAGAGCCTTTGGGTGTTCCTGTTCATGTGTCCACTTCTGTGGGTGATTCTGTAGTTGTGGATTGGATCTACCAGTCCTGTATGGTCACTTTTTGTAGTTTCGAGACAATAGCAGATCTTATGTTGCTTGATATGATCGATTTTGAGGTCATCCTGGGCATGGATTGGTTATCTCCATACCACGCCGTCCTTGATTACCATGCCAAGACTATTTCACTAGATTGCCGAGATTAGAGTGGAGGGGTTCCACAGTTGATACGCCTAGCAGGGTTATTTCCTTCCTTAAGGCTCAGCACATGGTCGGGAAAGGGTGTTTGGCTTACTTAGCTTATGTTCGAGACACCACTGCAGAGTCTCCGATGATTGATTCAGTGCTAGTAGTCTGAGAGTTTGCCGATGTTTTTCCTTCTGATCTTCCTGGCATGCCTCCGGATCGTGATACTGATTTCTGTATTGATTTGGCTTCAGGCACTCTGGCTATAACTATTCCACCGTACTGTATGGTTCCTAAGGAGTTGAAATAGTTGAAGGAGAAGCTAGAGGAGCTATTAGCAAAGGGGTTTGTTAGGCCCAGTATATTGCCTTGTGGCGCACCAGTGCTATTTGTGAAGAAGAAGGATGGGACTATGCGGATGTGTATTGATTACTGCCAGTTGAACAAAGTCACCATCAAGAACAAGTATCTATTACCTCGTATTGATGATTTGTTCGACCAGCTGCAGGGGCGCTAGGGTGTTCTCTAAGATTGACCTGAGGTCAGGGTATCATCAGTTGAAGATTCGGAACTCGGATGTTCCGAAGACTACATTCAGGACTAGATATGGCCACTATGAGTTTCTGGTGATGTCCTTCGGCTTGATTAATGACCTAGCCGCATTTATAGATTTCATGAACAGGGTATTCAGGCCTTATATTGATTCCTTTGTTACCGTCTTCATAGAGGACATATTGATATACTCACGTAGCCTGGGGGAGAACGAGCAGCATTTGAGAGTAGTGCTTCATACCTTGCGAGAGCAGAAGCTATATGCTAAGTTCTCCAAGTGTGAGTTTTGGCTAGAGTCGGTGGCGTTCTTGGGGCATGTTGTGTCAGGAGAGGGTATTAAGGTGGATCCCAAGAAGATTGAGGCAGTTCAGAGTTGGCCACGCCCTTTTTCAGTGATCGAGATCAGGAGTTTCCTGGGATTGGCAGGTTATTACTGGCAATTTGTGCAGGTTTTTTCATCTATTGCATCACCTTTGACCAGATTGACCCAGAAGGGTGCTCCATTCTGTTGGTCCGATGATTATGAAGAGAGCTTTCAGAAGCTTAAGACAGCTTTGACTATGGCACCAGTTCTTGTATTGCCTTCCGGCTCAGGGATGTATACGGTATATTGCAACACTTCACGCGTTAGCTTGGGATGTGTATTGATGCAAGAGGGGAGAGTTATTGCATATGCTTCACGTCGGTTGAAGGTTCACGAAAAGAATTACCCTATGCACGATCTAGAGTTGGCGGCGATTGTTCATGCTCTTAAGATATGGAGGCATTATTTGTATGGGGTGGCATGTGAATTTTATACCGATCATCGCAGCTTGCAGCACCTGTTCAAGCAGAGGGACCTTAGTTTGAGGCAGCGCAGGTGGCTGGAGTTACTAAAGGATTATGATATCACCATTCTTTGTCATCCGGGCAAGGCAAACGTGGTCGCGGATGCCTTGAGCAGAAAAGCGGAGAGTATGGGTAGTTTGGCCTTCATTCCAACAGAGGAGAGGCCACTAGCTTTGGACATTCAGTCCTTGGCTAACAGACTTGTGAGGTTGGACTTTTCAGAGCCCAGACGAGTTCTAGCTTGTGTCGTTGCTCAGTTCCTAATTGGGGCAGATTAAGGCCCGACAGTTCGGTGATCCACATTTGGCAGTTCTCAGAGAGACGGTACTTCAGGGAGGTTCCAAGGAGGTTTCTATTAGTGAGGATGGTTTTTTGCGACTCCAGGATCGTCTTTGTGCTCCTAATGTTGATGGTCTGAGGGATAGGATCCTAGAGGAGGCACACAGTTCATGGTATTCTATCCACCCGGGAGTTACGAAGATGTATCGTGACTTGAGGCAGCATTACTCGTGGCGGGGGATGAAGAAAGACATAGTGAAGTATGTGACCAAATGTTTGAATTTCTAGCAGGTCAAGTATGAACATCATAGGGCGGGTGGCCTACTTTAGCAGATGCCTATGCCAGAGTGGAAGTGGGAACGCATCACCATGGATTTTGTAGTTAGGTTGCCACGGACTTTGCAGAAGGTTGATTCAGTGTGGGTCATTGTGGATAGGCTGACCAAGTCGGCTCACTTCATTCTAGTGGCGACTACTTATACAGCGGAGAGGTATGCTTAGATTTACATTCGAGAGATAGTCCGGTTGCATGGTGTGTCGGTTTCCATCATATCAGACAGAGGCCCTCAGTTCACTTCCCATTTCTGGAGAGCCGTTCAGAGTGAGTTGGGGACCCGTGTCGAGCTTAGCACAGCATTCCATCCTAAGACCGACAGGCAGTTGGATCGGAAAGTTAAGATCTTGGAGGATATGCTTAGAGCATGTGTGATTGACTTTGGAGGGCAGTGGGATCAGTTCTTGCCTTTAGCAGAGTTTGCGTATAACAACAGCTATCAGTCCAGCATAGAGATGGCTCCGTACGAAGCTCTATATGGTCGACATTGTCGTTCTCCTATCAGGTGGTTTAAGCCTGGTGAGGCTAAGTTACTTGGCACAGATTTGGTACAGGATGCCTTGGATAAGGTAAAGTTGATTCAGGAGAGACTTCGCACAACTCAGTCCAGACAGAAGAGCTACGCGGATCAGAAGGCGCGTGATGTATCATTTATGGTTAGCGAGAAGGTTCTCTTGAAAGTCTCATCCATGAAGGCCATTATGAGGTTCGGGAAGAAGGGCAAGTTAAGCCCAAGGTTTATTGGCCCCTTTGAGGTGTTGAGACGACGAGTTGGTGAGGTTGCCTATGAGCTTGATATACCCCCCAATCTATCGGGAGTTGACCAAGTTTTTCATGTTTTGATGCTTCGTAAGTATCATGCCGACCTATCCCACGTATTGGACTTCAGTACTATTCTGTTAGATGAGAGTTTGGGCTATGAGGAGGAGCCAGTTGCCATTGTTGATAGGTAGGATCGCCAGTTGAGGTCCAAGAGGATTTTCATGGTGAGAGTCCAGTGGAAGGGCCAACCGGTCGAGGAGGCAACCTGGGAGTCCGAGGAGGACATACGGATTAGATATCCCCACTTATCCAGCAGTCCAGGTACTTTTCTATGCCCGTTCGAGGACGAACGCTTTCTTAAGAGGTGGAGAATGTAACGACCCGACTGGTAGTTTTGCCTTTTTGAACCTCATTCCCTTAAATAAAACTTCTCGCGCTTGCTTTAGCTAATTTATAACTTGCGGAAACGATTGGTTCGAGAGTTCGAAGAGTTTTGAGTGAAATATGTCCAATTGTTTCTTTAGGATTCTCTTAAAAGACCAAGTTTAACTTCGATCAACTTTTTGGGAAAACAGACCCAGATTCATGATTTGACGGTCCCGGAGGGTCTGTGGGAAAATATGGGACCTGGGCGTATGTCCGAAATTGAATTCCGAGGTCCCTAGCCCGAGTAATGATATTTTATTTAAAATTGTTAAATTGAAGTTTTAAAGAATTAGAGAAACTATGTATTCATTGATATTCCTAGGTATCGGGGTCGAATTTTGGTTCCGAAGCTTGGTACAGGTCTGTAATATCGTTTAAGACTTGCCCGTAAAATTTGGTGTCAATCCGAGTAGTATAAGGGTGTTTTGGCCCGTTTGAGGAGAATTAATAACTTTAAGTTCATTAATTTGATTCATTTGGTATTAGGGGGTGATTCATAGATTTAGCGTTGTTTTGAGTGTCCCGGGGGTTCGAGTAGGTCCACCTCATGATTTCAAATTTGTCGGTATGTTCGGGCGGTGCTCAGGAGCCCTGAGCGTCAAACGAACGAGGCTCGAGTGAAATGGGAAAGTTGGAGAATAGATGAAGGGTGCTGCTTCTGTCATAACCGCATCTGTGGTTCTAGGGTCGCAGGTGCGGTGCACCCTTCGCAAAAGTAGCCAGTGGCAAGGCCAGGGAAACCGCTGATACGGTTAAGAAGCCGCAGAAACGGGCCCCCAACCGCAGATGCAGTCCAGCCATTTTCACCCAGTTCCGCAGATGCAGTCCTCCTTTCGCAGGTGCGGGACCGCAGATGCGGTCCCCAGACCGCAGATGCGGAAATCACTGAGCAGTGAGTTCATTTAATTCGAATTCAAAGGCCATGTATTTCATTACTAATCTACACTTGGGCGATTTGGGGGCTTCCAAAGATAGGATTTTAACATAGCATTGTGAGGTAAGTAATATCCACTCATCCTTAGTTTAAATACACGTACATTAGGTAGATTCAACACTAAAAACTAAGTAAAATCAAAGGGTTAGAGCTAGACCTAGGGTTTTAATAAATCTAAGATTTAACCATGAAATTTGCTATGAAATGAAGTAGAAATCATATATTATTGATCCTTAGGTTATAGAGAACAACTTTCTTCGAAAAATCTCGGAATCCGGGCACGTGGGCCCGGGGTCGGAATTTAGGAAACTTATGAAAAAAGTTGGGAAATTACTTAAATAGTTAGAATTTGACCTCGTAAGCCTTTATTGACTAGTTCTTACTTTATTTAACTAGTTTGTGATCGTTCGGCTCTGAATTGAGGGCTTGGGCTTGTTCTTTATATTGGAAGTACACTTTGGAGCGAGGTGAGTCTCCTTTCTAACCTTATAAGAGGGAATTGTCCCCATAGGCATAGTAATTGAATTATTTGTCATTGTATTTCGGGGGTTATGTACGTACTAGGTGACGAGAGTCCATGCATAACAACTATTATGCTAAGTCCGGGTAGTTTAGGACCCATAAGCACGCTTTACGTGATATTCTAGTATAGTTTGATTAACTTGGATTCGTATGAACTCTTTGATTAAGAAGAATGAGACTAGAGAATGACCCTTATCCTGTTTGGTCCTCTAAAA
>MU682650.1:89308-125446 GCA_026770625.1 Nicotiana glauca
AATTAAACTAGCTAAAAAGTCCTAAACTACTTATTATTTGACATTTTCAATAGACAATTAGCTAAATCATATCCACTCATTATATAAACAAAACAATTTTTTCAAGAAGTTAATTACTAATGCACGCAGTGCATAAAATAATATAGAGTACTAGTTATATTGAGAAGTTATTATTACAATGATCATATTGTGAATGATCTATATCTTAACGAATTTTTGCCCATGTAGATGATATAAATTCACATTCAAATTTGGTTCTCCAATAAGATGCTCTAGAAGTTATATGTACTCTTTTTATTTGAAAGAGAAGATTTTGGATTTGGTACTTTTTAGTTTTAGAAGGATGTATCGTTTGAAGAAAAATATTACTATAACGATTCAACCGGTGGTTTTAAGTGTTTGCATTTTCGTTAAGTGGTTTGAGATCATGAATGGCTTCATATGATGTATTATGACTTGCATGTATGGTCAGCTTTAGTTTTCCAGTGGTTTAGGATTGATTTGGAAGAATAATTCTCATTAGAAGCTTTAAGTTGCGAGAGTTGACCAAGTTTGACTCGTGCGTATTTGATCTCGGATCGGAGTTTTGATGGTTTTGTTAGGTTCAGATGGTGATTTTGGACTTGGGCATATGCCCGGACTTGCATTTGGATGTCTCTGAAGGTTTTAGCTCTATTTGGCAAAAATCGACAATTTGAAGGTTTGAAAAGTTCATAGGTTTGACCGGAAGTTGACTTCGATATTATCAGGTTCGAATTATTGTTCCGAGAGTTGGAATAGGTTCGTTGTACTATTTAAAACTTGTGTGCAAAGTTTTATCTCATTCCGAGTTGGTTTGATGGGAATCAGATGCTTGGTTGCGCTTTTTGGACGCTCCTTAGTTTCATAGTGATTTTGATGTTTTTTGGTGTTCGAATCATGATTTTTCATAATATTTTGATAATCTGAGCACGTGAGCGAGTTTGTATGAAGCTTATGTACTTATTTGCATGATTGGGTGGTTCTCAAGGGCATGATTTAGGATGATATCAGATTATTTTGGATGGTTTATGTGTTGCTAGTTTCAGGTGCATCTATTGTATTCACAATCGTGTGCGGGATGAGATTCACGATCGCGTAGAAGGTTGTTGGGCAGCTAGCTGATCTATTCATCGTGTTCACAGAGAGGTATCACATTTTCATAAGGTGGTAGAGCTAGCTTTCGCGTTCATGCTTGGAAGTTCATGTTGGCGGAGGGTTGCTAGAGGCAGTGGTTCGTTGGCCTCCGCATTCGCAGTATAAGCTCGCATTCGTGCTTCTTTGGTTTAGTGGTTGTCGCAATCACGGGGAATGATCATGTAGGACATTTTTTTGGGCTGCGCTAATTTGTTCTTCGCTATCGCGATAGGTATCACTGGCCATATATTTTAAGGACTTTATTTCGAGGGTTTGAGTCATTTATCACATTTTGAGATTGGGAGCTCAAATTTGGGCGATTTTTGAAGTAGTTTTTACCATTTGGATTGGTGTAAGTATTTCGACTCGGATTTGATTATTATACATGATTCCATCTTTGATTTTAATATTTGATTGATGAATCTAAAAGAGAAATTGGGGGTTTTGGCTAAACTTTTCCAAAGTGTATAATTGGGTTTTGAATATCGATTCGGAGTCAGATTTGCGTGAAAATAATATAGATGGACTCGTATTCGAAAGGTTGTCGGAATTTATAGATTTTGTCAGGTTTCGGGATTGGGGGGGTGACTTTTTGGTTAACATTGAGTATTTGGTTAAAGATTCAACATTTATTGTTTAGTTTTATTTCTTATGGAATTATTTGATATTTTTGAGTTGCTTTTGGCTAGATTCGAGCCATTCGGATGTCGATTCACGTAGGATGTTATTTTAGAGTATTTTTTTGGCTTATTTGAGGTAAGTGTCTTGCCTAACTTTGTTGAGGGAATATTTCCTAATAAAATGATATTGTTTACTACATGCGAAGGTGATATACATGTGAGGTGATGAGCGCATATGCATGTGCCGGAGTTATCCATGCTTGGGAGTAGATTATATAATGCTTTGTACTTTGTTGAATTTTGCGGTCTCCTTGCTTCATGTTTTACTTGACTTTTATAATTGTATGAGCACAATTTCAATGCTAGAGACCATACTTCAGCCTACTACAACTTGATTAAATATGATGGCCCCTTTGTAAAACTATTGATGTGCTAAATTCAGTCATAACTATACCTAAGTCACCTATACATTGCTATTCCATTGTTCTTGGGATACTTGGGTATCATATTTGTGTTGAAGATCATGTTTTAGCTTTGTTGATATACTTAAATATGGTTCTTGAAGTTTATTTAATGTTTATTGGTGCAAGTGATTTGATTGTCGTTCACGTAGTGTATTTTGCGTAACCATTCTTCTTGATATTATCCATGATTCCTACCCTGCATGTTGTTGATGTATATATACTTGGTGAGGAAGAGTGTAAAGAACAAAAGGTGATGACGTGCATTGTATTTACATTATCATGTAAGGATGAGAGTAAAAGTACGAAGGTAATCTCGTGCCATTGTTTAAAAGTACGGAGGGTGATGTCGTACCATTGTTTTATATTATGAGATGAGGAAGAGAGTAAAAGCAAGAATGATGATACCGTGCAATAGTTTTTATATTATAATGTGAGGATGGGAGTTCATGGAACGAAGGATATTTTCGTGCATGTGAGGGCGAGAGTAATGCGTTATATTATGTTATCTTTCCATTGCATAAAATTTATGCATTTATCCTGAGTTATTATAGCTACACTTATGCTTTCTATGTTGCTTGATTGTTGTCAGGTCTTTACCTTCTACCTTATTTGTTATTGTTCTAGCACGCCTTCTATTTGTTTATCGCTGTTACATTCATGTTTTCCTTCTTGTTTGTTATACCTACATCTATGCTTTATTTCTCATTTTTTGTGATTTCATCTAAACCTTCTACCTTGCTAACTATTGAAATCTATATTCTCCCATCTTAATTGCTATCATTACTTCCGCGCCTCCTACCTTGTATGTTACCGTTATCTACATGCTTCTGCCTTGTTTGTTACTGCTATATGTGTGTTTTCTACTTTGATGTTACTGTCATTGACACATTCCTTCTACGTGGTTGGTACTGTTATATATATGCTTGGCGAGGATGAGATAAATGCGCGAAGGGTGTTCATGTGCTATCTGATTTAACATACATGCACATGTTTGGTGAGGATGAGGTAAATGCACGATAGGTGTTGCCGTTCCATTTGATTTGATATCTTGAACACATTCCTCATATTAAGCTCTTAGAGTGCATTCAAGGGAAAGCTATTAGATATACTTTTGTTGAAAGTTTGGACACAAATTTTTGCCGATTCAAGCGTTATATTACTAGTAAGAAAATGGAACCTATGAAGCAAGCTACAATTGCAAAGTTCTTCCATCAATCTTGAACATTTTTATTTTTCTAGTAGTTTTAAAATGTACACCTTAGAGTTTACATCTTTATACATTTAGATATGAATTTATTAATAATATATTAATTTTTATTTAATTAATAAAATATGCATGTCTTTTTGAGATTTTAAATTTAAATTTTTTTTATCTTTTATATGTATTAAAAAATAATTAATTTTTGTATAATTTTTTATCTATAAAAATATTTAAACGTCAAATGTTGTTAGAAATGTATAAGAGTCATTCACTATAAAAGTAAAAAATATCGGAACAAACAATGTCGTTGTAGGTAAAAATCCATTAATAGTGTAAAAACAATCTTCTATAATAGGTTAAAATATATTAATAGTGTAAGAAAATATTTACTTAAAAGGCAACTAATCAGCACTAAGGGTGTGTTTGGTATGAAGGAAAAAAATTTCGAAAAATATTTTTCAATTTTTTCATGTTTGGTTGGCTTAAATGTTTTGAAAAATATTTTGCTCACCAACTCATTTTTCTCCAATTGGAGAAAAATATTTCTCTATCAAGAGAAGGGAACACTATTGGAAAATGGCTAAATTTCGGCCGCCAAAATGGTCAAATATCGGTCAAAAATCATGAATTTCCGACTACTTTCCGACCAAAATTGGTCGGTCAAAAAAGTCAAAAAATAATTTTCGATCGAATCTGTCGGTGATTCCAACCAAATTAGTTGGAACGTTCAAAAAAGTCAGACAATCAAATACTTTCAAATTTTCCACCAAAGTGGTCGGAATTTTACCGACCGAATCAATCATAATAATATAAATTATAATAAATATTTATTTAAAATTAAATAATAAAAATATGTAATTTCCGACTGAACAGTCGAAACTTAATAATTAAAAAATAAATTTTATTTAATTTTCAACGAAATCCGTCGAGAACTGTTTAATATTTTTTTTAATTTCTGACCGATTCGGTCGAAAATCTGGGTGTTTTTGGAAAAATTTGGGCAGCTGTCCGAATGTTTCCGTCGAAAATCAGTCGGAATTTTTAGCAAAACTTGGCAGAATTCGGCTCAATTTTGAACTACACCACCTGTCAAACTATTACAATACAATAACGCCAACAACCAATCAACAAATATACATGTAAACCAACAAATTCAACCATAACATTAACACAATACAAACCAACAAATCCGTTAAACCTAATAATCTTAGGCATAAAAACATCCAAATAGTAGCCCACATTCAAGTTTAAAAACAAAACATGAAGTTATCTCTCACAATCAAGTTTACCAATTAACCAAAACACTACATTTAAACTACTTCACATCAGATTCAGTTTGTTCATCCTCATCATTAGATAGATCATGTCCATATTTTCTCATGAATTTCTGCATCTTAACAAATATTCCGAATTGGGAGTCCAACTGTTACTTCAAATCACAAATTTCTTCTCTCATACCTTCCATATGTTCTTGATTTTGAGAAGAAGAAGAATTGGCTAAGAGTGAGTTTGGATGACCTGTAGATCAATGTACTCGAAGTATGTAGACTCTGCCTTTGTTTACTCCACTCACTGCCTCTGTCCACAATAAATCATATCATCACGTGTTGGTTGAGTTGAAGGAAGCTGAGTTTGTTGTCATTCTTTCACCCTTTTATGATATTCTTCCTGAAATTAAAACATAACGTACTATTATGCAAACAAACTAATATTAATAAATCATAAATAATTATGAAGTTAGTATTTTACATATGTGTCCAACGCCTGCGTCTCCACCCAGTGTTCTCTTGTACCATCCTTCTTCTTTTTCTTATGCGTCTCCTCGAAGACCTCAGCGTGACTTATATCTCGCCCTCTTTTCTTTTCCTTCATAACAAAAGTATGAATTAGACATTACAATGTAAAATTCTATATGTAAAACAAAAAAATTTAATTAATTACCAATCTTAGTTTATGGGCCGCAAAACTAATCGAACTCCATGTATACAACGAGCCACCTTTACTGGAGGCACGATTTTTCTTTTCTTGTTCACTCTTCTTCTTCTGTTCTTCGGTACTCCATTTCTCAAGAAGTATATTCCAAACATCTTCTCTTAACCACCCAAGCATTTTACTAGCATTCCAAGCAGCAAACAGAGTATCTTTAATCCATTTACCAGCCTTCTTCTCAAAAAAATCATTATTTCACTTTGATGCTGAGGATGCCATAAAATCTCTTTAACCTAGGTATAAGAGGTAAGTAATGCATCGCTTTAACTGAAACTTTCTTTTTTTATTGGTATTGGTGACTTCTCTTTAACCTAGTTCTCTAGAGATGTGTCATCCTTATAGAATAACATACAATCTTTCTCGCAACAATCAATTCTCTCTGATGAAAGATCCAACTTAGAAACCAATTTCTTAGCAGCATAGAAATATTTTGCTAAGTCAATGTTACTCGGATTAAGCTCATCCATAAGCCTAATAATAGAATCCATGCCCGCATGGGAAATAAGACTATCTGATTTAACACTTAGCAATCTAACCGCAACAAACAACTTGGAATGCACCGAACCTTCAAATAATGGACGACTAACTTCCTCTAACTGTTCATAGAAACGCTTAGCCTCATTATTTGGTTCGGATTGAACCCCATGAAACATCCCAAAAGCATCCTTCATCATTTTATTGTATCGAGAAATTTCAACATTATGCTCCGCAATGGGGCTACCCTCACCGTCAAAAGAATTATGAAAGTTAACATCATCTAAACTAGCATGATTCTCCCGTGAACAGTCCATATATAATAATTTTGTACAAAATCTTTCTTGTAGAGATGAACTTTAACTTCGTCTATTTTCAATAACTTAACATACTTACATTTCACACAAGGGCACCTAATTCTTCATCCAATAAGAAAATCATTAAGTGTTTGAACCTTAGCAATAAATTCAACAACCCCTTCAATAAATTCTTCCCTCAACCCCGCACAATTAGGATGATTCCTATTATTCATCCATCGAAGATGCAGAAATTCTATCTATACAAATATAAATCTAGAATAGTGATATTTAAAATAATTTGATATATTTAAATTGGTTACAAAGATATACTCTTTCAAAGGTTTGTTTTAGATATATACATATCATTGTGTCAAAGCACTTTAATTGATATATTTTATTTTTTAAATTAATATTTTTAATGTAGTGATCCGACTGGTCATTTTTTATTTTAGAATCTCGTTCCCTTAAATAAAACTTCCTGCACTTACTTTAGCTAATTTATCACTTGTGAGGACGGTCAGTTTGGGACTTGGAAGAGTTTTGGGTAAAAATATATCCATTTGCTTCTTTAAGATTTTTTTAAAAGACCAAGTTTAACTTCGGTCAAACTTTTAGGAAAATAAACTCGGACTTGTGATTTGACGGTCTCGGAGGATCCGTGGAAAAATACAGGACCTGGGCCTATGTCCGGAATCAAATTCCGAAGTCCCTAGCCCGAGTAATAAATTTTTCTGTGAAATTGTTAAATTGAAGTTTAAAGGAATTAAAGAAACTAAGTAATCGTTGATTCTATAGGTATCGGGCTCATATTTTAGTTCCGAAGCTTGGAACAGGTCCGTAATGTTTTTTAAGACTTGCCCGTAAAATTTGGTGCCAATACGAATAGCTTAAGGGCGTTTTGACCCGTTAGAAGAGAATTAAGAACTTGAAGTTCAATAGTCTGATTCATTTGGTTTTAGGGGGTGATTCCTAGATTTAGCATTGTTTTGAGTGTTCTGAGGGGTCGACTAGGTCTGACTCATGATTTCAGACTTGTCTATATGTTCGGGCAGGGCTCGGGAGCCCAGAGCGTCGATCGGACAAGGCTCGAGTGAAGTTAAAATTTGGAAAAAGGAGCTGAGTTGTTGCTTCTGTCATAACCGCATTTGCGGTTCTAGGACCGCAGAAGTGGTACTGTAGATGTGGTCAATCGATCGTAGAAGCGACCAAGGGCAGGCCAAGGGAAACAGCAGAAGCGGCTCTAAAACCGCAGAAGCGGTCCAGTCGACTTAGGCCCAATAAGCGGCCCAGCTTTCGCAGAAGTGGTTCCACAGAAGCGGGACCAAGACTACAGAAGCAGTCCATGCGTTTTGGGCCAGGTTCGCAGAAGCGATCCTATTTCCGCAGAAGCGGTTTCCACAGAAGTAGTTAGTGAACCGCAAAAGCGAAAATCGCTGGGCAGTGAGTTTATTTAATTCGAACTCAAAGACCATTTATTTCATTCTTCTACACCACTTAGGCGTTTTGGGGGCTTCCAAAGAGAAGATTTCAACATAGCACTTCAAGGTAAGTTACTTCCATTCATTATTAGTTAAATACACGTATATTAAGTTGATTAAACACTAAAAATTAGGTAAAAATCAGAGGGTTAGAACTAGACCTAGGGTTTTAATAAAACTAAGATTCTATCATGAAATTTGTTACGAAATGGACTAGAAATCATATATTATTGACCCTTAGGTTGTAGAGAACAATTTCCTTCGAAAAATCTGGGAATCCGGGCACGCGAGCCCGAGGACGGAATTTAGAAAACATGTGGAAAAGGTTGGAAAATTACTTAAATAGTTAGAATTCGACCTTGTAAGACTTTATTGATTAGTTCTTACTTTATTTAACTAATTTGGGATTGTTCGACTTCGAAGTAAGGACTTGGGCTCATTCTTGGTAATTGGAGGTGCACGTTGGAGGGAGGTGAGTCTCCTTTCTAACATTGTAAAAGGGAATTGTCCCCATAGGATTAAATTGAGTAATTGTTGCTAAATGTGGGGGCTATGCATGCGCTGGGTGACGAGAGTCTGTGCATTTTAATACTATGTTAATTGTCCGGGTAGTTTAGGACCCAAACCATGCTTATTTTATATAAATATCCATATTATCTTTTTAATACAAGCGCCTAGGGTATGCTAGAGACTTAAAAAGGGAATGAGAACGTACTTGTATAATTGTTGAAGTCTTGCTTGGCATTAATGACTACTGATGTGCCCTGTCTGTATACTTGTTATATCTTATTATTTGTGGATCGGGCCGATCGCCTCAGTATGAATATATGCATCTATAGGCGCGTCGTCGACCCTTGGCAAGTGCACAGTTTATTTATGTTGGATCGGGTCGTTGCCTCGGCATATTTGCGCATGCTATTGTTGCTTGCTTGAGAGTTTTTAAATATTGATATCGCTTTTCATGGCCCAACATAAATTGATAAATATAACAAAAGTAAATGGTTAGCTGGAGATATAGTGGAGAGTAGGACTTTTATGCCTTGTTATAAATTGGTGCTTATTAGTGTTTCTTCGTGGTTTGTATAATCACCTCAATATATTATTTGACCCTAGTGAGTATCAAGTCGACCTCTTGTCTCTAGTTATTTAAGATTAGACGCGATACTCACTAGGTACATATTGTTTATGTACTCATACTACGCTTCTGTACTTAATTGTATAGGATTTGAAGCAGATACATCTGGTTACCAGTCTGGTGCGCGCCCTTGAGTTGGTGACAGAGACTTCCACGGTGAGTTGCTTCCTTCCTATGCCGCCCAGCAGACGGATGGGGTCTTCCTTTACTTTTGCTGTCTTTCTTTATCTCAGACAGTAGAATAGTGATATTCTTTTATGTATTCTACTCGACGCCTGTACTTGTGACACAAGGTCTTGGCGCACACTTTGGTAGACTAGTTTTGGGCTTGTATTATTATGTTATTTATCTTATCTATCACTTTCGGGTTCGAATCCAAATTCAGATAATTATTTCACTTAAATTCCGCTAAAATTAACATAAGGAGATGGAAATGTTCCGCACTGGCTTACCTGGCAATAGTGTCGGGTGCCATCATGACCTATTGTGGAAATGGGTCATGACAACATGGTATCATAGCACTAGGTTCACGTAGGTCTCACGAGTTACGGGCAAACCTGAAAGAGTCTTGTTGATCGGTACTGAGACGTCTGTATTTATCTTCGAGAGGCTATAGGATATTAGGAAAGACTACTCTTTATTCGTTTCCTGTCGTGCAGTTCTTAGTGTACTAAATTTCCCTCTTTTATTCTCTCACAGATGGTGAGAACTTGCACCGCTGACGTTCCAGACCCGAGAGGAGCTGCTCCCCCCGTTGCTAGAGGCTGAGGTAGAGGCCGGGGGAGGGCACCGGCCTGTGGTAGGGGACGAGGGAATCCCAGAGCCGTTTCAGTTGCACCACCAACAGATCTTGTGGAGGATCCTATTATTGAGGAGCAGGGCGAGGTGCCTGCAGCTTAGCCTACCCCGGTGGATTTCATGACAGCATCGGGATTTCAGGAGGTCATGGGCCGCATGCTACCGTTCATAGACACTATGACTCAGGCTAGTTTATTTCCAGCAGACCCAGCTACTTCACAGGCAGGAGGGGGAGCCCATACCCCTACTGCTCAGGCCCCAGGTCATGCAGCTGCAGTATATCAGACTACGGGCACTACCCGTAGGTGAGGCTCGGCCAGTTGCTGCAGTGGCACCCCAGCCCAGTCCAGTTGTGGATGGTGATCCACAGAAATTATTGGATAGATGGACCAGGATTCATCCTCCAGTCTTCGGGGGAGAGCATCATGAGGATGCTCAGGACTTCATTGACAGGTGCAGGGACAAACTGCACAACATGAGGATATTGGAGTCACATGGAGTTGACTTCACTACTTTTCAGCTCGAGGGCAGGGCTCGTAGATGGTGGCAGTCCTACATTCTTGGAAGGCCAGCGGGTTCTCCTCCCATCACTTGGGATCAGGTTGTACAGTTGTTCTTGGATAGTTATATCCCGCCCTCTGAGAGGGAGGAGCTGCGGTATTAGTTTGAGCAGCTCGAGAAGGGTCAGATGTACGTGACTGACTATGAGGTAAGGTTTTCCTGCCATGCACTCATGATACTTCCTAGAGATATGGAGAGGGTGCGGAGGTTTGTCGCTGGATTGCAGCCCAGGATTCGATTTAGTATGGCTCGAGAGGTGGATTTAGGCACAGAGTATCAGCTAGTGGTCGAGATTGCTCGTCGGATTGAGGGATATCGCCAGAGGGGTAGAGAGCAGATACAGCAGGATAAGTGAGATAGGTTCTCCGGTGGGTCCAGAGGTGCCCCAGCTAGGTGCAGAGGTCAGTATGGGAGAGGCCAGCCTAATAGGCCACCAGTTTCAGCACCACCTCATGCCTGGGGGGCTCCAGCACGCCCCTATCTCAATGCTATGCCAGACACTTCCTACCGCCCACCAACTATTCAAGGTTCCACCAATGGGTATTCAGGTCCCCAGGGTCCTTCTGATTCTTATTTCAGTACCATGCCGGAGAGTTCTTATCGTCCACCGGCTATCCATGCTTCTTCCAGCAGGTCTACGGGTTATTACGGTCAGCCATTAGGGCAACAGGTCATCGCCCCACGCTGTTGTTTTGAGTGCTGAGATCCTAGTCACATGAGGAGATATTGCCCCAGACTTCGGGGCAAGGCAGTGCAGCAGGGTCAACAGCCCATAATTTCAGCACCAGCTGCCCAACCACCTAGAGGTGGAGGGCAGATGGGTAGAGGCCATCCTAGAGGTGGAGGCTAGACAGGGAGAGGTCAGTCAGCTACTCCCCAATCAGGTGAAGGCCAGACAGCCGGCGCACCAGCTAGATTCTATGCTCTTCCGGCCAGGCCAGATGCATTGGCCTCAGATGCCGTCATCACAGGTATTATTTCCATCAGTGGTAGAGATGTTTCGGTATTATTTGATCCATGGTCTACCTACTCATATGTATCTCTGTTTTCTCATTTCTTGGTTATTTCTCCTAAGCCTTTGGGCACTCCTGTTCATGTATCTACTCCTATGGGTGATTTTGTGGTTGTGGATCGGGTCTACCGGTCCTGTGTGGTCACTTTATGTGGTTTTGAGACTAGAGCAGATCTTCTGCTGCTTGATATAATTGATTTTAAGGTCATCCTGGGCATGGATTGGTTATCTCCATATCACGTTGTCCTTGATTGCCATGCCAAGACTGTTTCACTAGTGATACCAGGATCGCTGAGATTGGAGTGGAAGGGTTCCACAGTTGATATGCCTAGCAGGGTTATTTCTTTCCTGAAGGCTCAACACATGGTCGAGAAGGAGTGTTTGGCCTATCTAGCTTATGTTTGAGATGTCACCGCAAAGTCTCCGATGATTGATTCAGTGCCAGTGGTCTGAGAGTTCGCGGATGTTTTTCCTTCTGATCTCCCTAGCATGCCTTCAGATCGTGATATTGATTTTTGTATTGACTTGGATCCAGGAACTCAGCCTATATCTATTCCACCATACCGTATGGCTCCTAAGGAGTTGAAGGAGCAGTTGGAGGAGTTGTTAACAAAGGGGTTTGTCGGGCCCAGTGTATCACCTTGGGGCGCACCAGTGCTATTTGTGAAGAAGAAGGATGGGACCATGCATATGTGCATTGATTACCGCCAGTTGAACAAGGTCACCATCAAGAACAAGTACCCGTTGCCTCGTATTGATGATTTGTTCATCCAGTTGCAGGAATCTAGAGTGTTCTCTAAGATTGACCTAAGGTCAGATTATCATCAGCTGAAGATTCGGGACTCGGATGTTCCAAAGACTGCATTCAGGACTAGATATGGCCACTATGAGTTTCTGGTGATGTCCTTCGGCTTGATTAATACCCCAGCAGCATTTATGGATCTGAAGAACCAGGTATTTAGGCCTTATATTGATTCCTTTGTTATCATATTCATTGACAACATCTTGATACACTCACGCAGCATGGGGGAGTACGAGCAACATTTGAGAGTGGTGCTTCAGACCTTGTAAGAATAGAAGCTATATGCTAAGTTCTCCAAGTGTGAGTTTTGGCTTGAGTCAATGGCATTCTTGGGGCATGTTGTGTCAGGAGAGGGTATTAAGGTGGATCCCAAGAAGATTGTGGCAGTTCAGAATTGGCAACGTCCTACTTCAGTGACCGAGATTAGGATTTTCCTGTGATTAGCAGGTTATTATCAGCGATTTGTGCAGGGATTTTCATCCATTGCATCACCTTTGACCAGATTTACCCAGAAGGGTTCCCCATTCCGTTGGTCCGACAATTGTGAGGAGAGCTTCCAGAAGCTCAAGACGGTTTTGACTATGGCACCGGTTCTTGTATTGCCATCTGGATCAGGGATATTAGTATATTGCGACACCTCACGCGTTGGCTTGGGATGCGTATTGATGCAGGAGGGGGGAGTTATTGCATATGCTTCGCGTCAGCTAAAGGTTCGTGAGAAGAATTACCTTGTGCATGACATAGAGTTAGCACCGATTGTTCATGCTCTTAAGATATGGAGGCATTATTTGTATGGGGTGTCATGTGAGGTTTACACCGATCATCGTAGCTTGCAGCATCTGTTCAAGTAGAGGGACCTTAATTTGAGGCAGTGCAGGTGGTTGAGTTACTAAAAGATTATGACATTACCATTCTTTATCATCCGGGCAAGGCGAATATGGTGGCGGATGCCTTGAGCAGAAAGGCGGAGAGTATGGGTAGCCTGGCATTCATTCCAGCAGAGGAGAGGCCCATAGCCTTGGACATTCAGCCCTTGGCTAATAGACTTGTGAGGTTGGACATTTTAGATCCCAGCCAAGTTCTAGCGCGTGTGGTCGGTCACTTTTTGTTATTTGGGAAGATCAAGGCCTGGAAGTTCGATGATCCACATTTGGCAGTTCTCAGAGATATGGTACTTTAGGAGGGTGCCAAGGCGGTTTCTATTGGCAAGGATGGTATGTTGCGGCTTCAGAGACGTCTATGTGTCCCTAATATTGATGGTCTCAGGAAGAGAAATCTAGAAGAGGCCCATAGTTCGAGGTATTCCATTCATTCGGGTGCCATAAAGATGTATCGTGACTTGAGGCAGTATTATCGGCGGCGGATGATGAAGAAGGACATCCTGGAGTATGTAGCTAGATGTTTGAATTGCCAGTAGTTCAAGTATGACCACCCAAGGCCGGGTGGCCCATTTCAGCATATGCCTATTCCTAAGTGGAAGTGGGAGCGCATCACTACGAATTTTGTAGTTGGGTTGCCGAGGACTTTGTAGAAGATTGATTCAGTGTGGGTCATTATGGACAGGTTGGCCAAGTCGGCTCACTTCATTCCAGTGGCGACTACTTATACAACGGAGAGATATGCTTAGATTTATATTTGGGAGATATTTAGGTTGCACGGTGTGCCGGTTTCCATCATATCAGACAGAGGCCCTCAGTTCACCTCCCATTTCTGGAGAGCCGTGCAGAGTGAGTTGGGGACCCGTGTAGAGCTTAGCATAGCGTTCAATCCTCAGACTGACGGGCAGTCGGAGCAGACAGTTCAGATCTTGGAGGATATGATTAGAGCATGTGTAATTGACTTTGGGGGCAGTGGGATCAGTTCTTGCCTTTAGTATAGTTTGCATACAACAACAGCTATTAGTCTAGCATAGAGATGGCCCCGTATGAGGCTTTATATGGTCGACGTTGTCGTTCTCCTATCGGGTGGTTTGAGCCTGGCGAGGCTAAGTTACTTGGTACAGATTTGGTGCAGGATGCCTTGGATAAGGTAAAGTTGATTCAGGAGAGGCTTCGCACTGCTCAGTCCAGATAGAAGAGTTACGCGGATCAGAAGGCGTGTGATGTATCATTCATGATTGGCAAGAAGGTCCTCTTGAAAGTCTCGCCAATGAAGGGCATCATGAGGTTCGGGAAGAAGGGCATGCTAAGCCCAAGGTTTATTGGACCCTTTAAGGTGTTGAGGCGAGTTGGGGAGGTTGCCTATGAGCTTGCTTTACCCCCCAGTTTATCGGGAGTTCATCCAGTCTTCCATGTTTCGATGCTTCGGAAGTACCATGCCGACCTATCCCATGTGTTGGACTTCAGTACTATCCAGTTAGATGAGAGTTTGGGCTCTGAGGAAGAGCCAGTTGCCATCATTGATAGGCATGGTTGCCAGTTGAGATCCAAGGGGATTTCTGCAGTGAGGGTCCAGTGGAGGGGCCAACCGGTCGAGGAGGCGACCTGGGAGTCCGAGGAGGACATGCGGAGCAGATATCCCCACTTATTTAGCAGTCCAGGTATTTTTCTATGTTCGTTCGAGGACGAACGTTTGTTTAATAGGTGGAGAATGTAATGACCCGACTGGTCGTTTTTCATTTTAGAACCCCATTCCTTTAAATAAAACGTCCCGTACTTGCTTTAGCTAATTTACAACTTGCAGGGATAGTTAGTTCGGGAGTTGGAAGAGTTTTGGGTAAAAATATGTCCATTTGCTTCTTTAAGATTTTCTTAAAATACCAAGTTTGACTTCGGTCAACCTTTTGGGAAAATGGACCCGAACTCGTGATTTGACAGTCTCGGAGGGTCCGTGGGAAAATACGGGACCTAGGCGTATGTCCGGAATCGAATTCCGAGGTCCTTAGCCCGAGTAATGAATTTTTCTGTGAAATTATTAAATTGAAGTTTAAAGGAATTAAAGAAACTAAGTAATCGTTGATTCCATAGGTATCGGGTTAGGATTTTGGTTCCGAAACTTGGTACAGGTCCGTAATGTTGTTTAAGACTTTCCCGTAAAATTTGGTGCCAATCCGAGTAGTTCAAAGGCATTTTGACCCGTTAGAAGAGAATTAAGAACTTGAAGTTCAATAGTTTGATTCATTTGAATTTAGGGGGTGATTCCAAGATTTAGCATTGTTTTGAGTGTTCTGAGGGTTCGAGTAGGTCCAGCTCATGATTTCATGCTTGTCGGTATGTTCGGGCGGGGCTTGGGAGCCCCTAGTGTCGATCAGACGAGTCTCGAGTGAATTTAAAATTTGGAAAAGGGAGCTGAGTTGCTGCTTCTGTTATAACCGCATCTGCTGTTCTAGGACCGCAAAAGCGGTACTGCAAAAGCGGTCAATCTATCGCAGAAGCATCTCTAAAATCGCAGAAGCGGTTCCGCTAAAGCGTTCCCCAGACCGTAGAAGCGGTCCAGTCTACTTAGGCCAAGACCACATAAGCGGCCCAGCTTCCGCAGAAGTGGTTCCACAGAAGCGGGACCCAGACCGTAGAAGCGGTCCAGGCATTTTGGGCCAGGTTTGAAGAAGCGATCCTATTTCCGCAAAAGTGGTTTTCGCAAAAGCGATCAGTGCACCGCAGAAGCGGAAATCGCTGGGCAATGAGTTCATTTAATTCGATCTCAAAGACCATTTATTTCATTCTTCTACACCACTTAGGAGATTTGGGGGCTTCCAAAGAGATGATTTCAACATAGCACTTCAAGGTAAGTTACTTCGATTCATTATTAGTTAAATACATGTATATTAAGTTGATTAAACACTAAAAATTAGATAAAAACCAAAGGGTTAGAGCTAGACTTAGGGTTTTAATAAAATAAAGATTCAATCATGAAATTTGTTACGAAATGGACTAGAAATCATATATTATTGACCCTTAGGTTGTAGAGAACAATTTCCTTCAAAAAATCTCGGAATCTAGGCACGCGAGCCTGGGGTCGGAATTTAGAAAACATGTGGAAAAGGTTGGGAAATTACTTAAATAGTTAGAATTTGACCTGTAAGCCTCTATTGATTAGTTCTTACTTTATATAACTAGTTCGGGATTGTTCGGCTTCGAAGTAAGGACTTGGGCTCATTCTTGGTAATTGGAGGTGCACGTTGGAGCGAGGTGAGTCTCCTTTCTAACATTGTAAGAGGGAATTGTCCCCATAGGATTAAATTGAGTAATTGTTGCTAAATATGGGGGCTACGCATGCGTTGGGTGATGAGAGTCCATGCGTAGCTACTACTATGTTAATTGTCCGGGTATTTTAGGACCCACACCATGCTTTATTTTATATAAATCTCCATATTACCTTGTTAATACAAACACCTAGGATATGCTAGAGAATTAAAAAGGGAATTAGAACGTACTTGTATAATTGTTGAATTCTTGCTTGGCATTAATGACTATTAATGTGCCTTGTGTGTATAATTGATATTTCTTATTATTTGTATATTGGGCCGATCACCTCGGTATGAATAGATACATCTATAGGCGCGCCGTCGACCGTCGGCAAGTGCACAATTTATTTCTGTTGGATCGGGTCGTCGCCTCGGCATATTTGCGCATGCTATTGTTGCTTGCCTGAGAGTTTTTAAATATTGATGTCGCCTTTCATGGCCCGACATAAATTGATAAAGATAACAAAAGTAAATGGTTAGCTGGAGATATAGCGGAGAGTTGGACTTTTATGCCTTGTTATAAATTGTTGCTTATTAGTGTTTCTTCATAGTTTGTATAATCACCTCAATATAATATTGGACCCTAGCGAGTATCAGGTCGGCCTCTCGTCTCTACTTCTTCGAGATTAGATGGGATACTCACTGTGTAAATATTGTTTATGTACTCATACGATGTTTTTGTACTTAATTGTACAAGATTTGAGGCAGATACATCTGGTTAACGGTCCAGTGCGCGCCCTTGATTTGGTGACAGAGACTTCCATGGTGAGCTGCTTCCTTCCTATGCCACCCAGCAGGCGGATGAGGTCTTTCTTTACTTTTGCTATCTTTTTTATCTCAGACAGTAGGATAGAGATATTCTTTTGTGTATTCTACTAGATGCCCGTACTTGTGACACCAGGTCTTGGCACACACTTTGATAGACTAGTTTTAGGCTTGTATTATTATGTTATTTATCCTATCTATCACTTTCGGGTTTCGAATCCAAATTCGGATAATTATTTTACTTAAATTCTGCTAAAATTAACATAAGGAGATGGAAATGTTCTGCATTGGCTTACCTGGCAACGGTGTCGGGTGCCATCATGACCTATTGTGGAAATGGGTCATGACAACATGGTATCAGAGCACTAGGTTCACGTAGGTCTCACAAGTTACGGGCAAACTTGATAGAGTCTTGTTGATCGGTACGGAGACGTCTGTATTTATCTTCGAGAGGCTAGAGGATATTAGGAAAGACTACTCTTCGAGATGGACCGGGCTTCATCCTCCGGAGTTCGGGGGCGAGCGTCATGAGGATGCCCAAGACTTCATTGACAGGTGCAGGGAGAGACTGCACAACATGAGGATATTGGAGTCGCATAGAGTTGACTTCACTGCTTTTCAGCTCGAGGGCAGGGCCCGTAGATGGTGGCAGTCCTATGTTCTCTGCAGGCCAGTGGGTTCTCCTCCCATCACTTGGGGTTAGTTTGTTCAGTTGTTCTTGGATAGGTATATCCCGCCCTCTGAGAGGGAGGAGCTGCAGTACCAATTGGAGCAGCTCGAGCAGGGTTAGATATCTGTGACTGACTATGAGGCGAGGTTTTCCGAGTTGTCCCGCCATGCACTCATGATACTTCCTACAGATATGGAGAGGGTGCAGAGGTTTTTCGCTGGATTGCAACCCAGGATTCGATTTAGTATGGCTCGAGAGGTGGATATGGGCACAGAGTATCAGCTAATGGTCGAGATTGCTCTTCTGATTGAGGGATATCGCCAGAGGGGTAGAGAGCAGATATAGCAGGATAAGAGAGTTAGGTTCTCCGGTGGGTTCAGAAGTGCCCCGGCTAAGGGCAGAGGTCAGTATGGAAGAAGCTAGCCTAGTAGGCCACCAGTTTCAGCACCACCTCCTGCCCGGGGGGCTCCAGCATGCCCCTATCTCAGTGCTATGCCAGATACTTCCTACTGCCCACCAGCTATTCAGGGTTCCTCCAGTGGCTATTCAGGTCCCAAGGGTCCATCTGATTCTTATTTCAGTTCCATGCCGGAGAGTTCATGTCATCCATCGGCTATCCAGGGTTCTTCCAGCGGGTCTATGGGTTATCAAGGTCAGCTATCAGGGCAGCAGGTCGCCGCTCCATGCAGTTATTTTGAGTGCGGAGATCTCAGTCACATGAGGACATACTGCCCCAGACTTCGTGGCAAGGCAGTGCAGCAGGGTCAGCAGCCCATGATTTCAGCACCAGCTGGCCAGCCACCTAAAGGTGGAGGGCAGACAGGTAGAGTCCGGCCTAGAGATGGAGGCCAGACAGGGAGAGGTTAGCCAGCTACTCCCCAGTCAGGTGGAGGCCAGACAGCCGGCGCTCCACCTAGATTCTATGTTCTCTAGGCCTTGCCAGATACATTGGCCTCGGATGCCATCATCACAGATATTATTTCCGTCAGTGGTAAAGATGCTTTGGTATTATTTGATCCTGGGTCTACCTACTCATATGTATCACCTCTGTTTGCTCATTTCCTGGTTATTTCTCCTGAGCCTTTGGGCACTCCTATTCATACGTCTACTCCTGTGGTTGATTATGTGGTTGTGGATCAGGTCTACCGGTCCTGTGTGGTCACTTTCTATAGTTTTGAGACTAGAGCAGATGTTCTGGTGCTTGATATGATTGATTTTGAGGTCATCCTGGGCATGGATTGGTTATCTCCATATCACGCCGTCCTTGATTAGCATGCGAAGATTGTTTCACTAGTAATACCAGGATTGCCGAGATTGGAGTGGAAGGGTTCCACAGTTGATATGCCTAACAGGGTTATTTCTTTCCTGAAGGCTCGACATATGGTCGAGAAGGAGTGTTTGGCCTATCTAGCTTATGTTCGAGACATCATCGCAGAGTCTTCGATGATTAATTCAGTGCCAGTGGTCCGAGAGTTCACCGATTGTTTTCCTTCTGATCTCCCTGGAATGCCTCCGGATCGTGATATTGATTTCTGTAATGACTTAGCTCCAGGCACTCAGCCTATATATATTCCACCATACCGTATGTCTCCTAAGGAGTTGAAGGAGTTGAAGGAGTTGAAGGAGCAGCTGGAGGAGTTTCTAGCAAAGGGGTTTGTCAGGCCCTATGTATCACCTTGGGGCGCACCAGTGCTATTTGTGAAGAAGAAGGATGGGACCATGCGGATGTGCATTGATTACCGCCAGTTGAACAAGGTCACCATCACGAACAAGTACTCGTTGCCTCGTATTGATGATTTGTTCGACCAGTTGCAGGGAGCTAGAGTGTTCTCTAAGATTGACCTGAGGTCAGGGTATCATCAGCTGAAGATTCGGGAATCGGATGTTCCGAAGACTGCATTTAGGACTAGATATGGCCACTATGAGTTTCTTGTGATGTCCTTCGGCTTGACTAATGCCCCAGCGACATTTATGGATTCTATGAACCAGGTATTTAGGCCTTATATTGATTCCTTTATTATCGTCTTTATTGATGACATCTTGATATACTCACGTAGCTTGGGGGAGCAGAAGATATATGCTAACTTCTCTAAGTGTGAGTTTTGGCTTCAGTTGGTGGCATTCTTGGGGCATGTTGTGTTAGGAGAGGGTATTAAGGTGGATCCCAAGAAGATCGAGGCAGTTCAGAATTTACCACGTTCTACTTAAGTGATCGAGATCAGGAGTTTCCTGGGATTAGCAGGTTATTATCGGTGATTTGTGCAGGGTTTTTCATCCATTGCATCACCTTTGACCACATTGACCCAGAAGGGTGCCCCATTCCATTTGTCAGACGAAAATGAGAAGAGCTTCCAGAAGCTCAAGACGGCTTTGACTACAGCACCGGTTCTTGTATTGCAATCTGGATCAGGGATGTATATGGTATATTGCGACACCTCACGCGTTGTCTTGGGATACGTATTGATGCAAGAGGAACAAGTTATTACATATGCTTCACATCAGCTAAAGGTTCATGAGAAGAATTACCTTGTGCATGACATAGAGTTGGCAGTGATTGTTCCTGCTCTTAAGATATGGAGGCATTATTTTTATGGGGTGTCATGTGAGGTTAATACCGATCATCGCAGCTTGCAGCATCTGTTCAAGTAGAGGGACCTTAATTTGAGGCAGCACAAGTGGCTTGAGTTACTAAAGGATTATGACATTACCATTCTTTATCATCCGGGCAAGGCGAATATGGTCGCGGATTCCATGAGCAGAAAGGCGGAGAGTATGGGTAGCCTAGCATTTATTCCAGCAGAGAAGAGGCCCCTTGCCTTGAAAATTTAGTCCTTGGCTAACAGACTTGTAAGGTTGGAAATTTTAGAGCCCAGCCGAGTTCTAGCGTGTATGGTCGGTCAATCTTTGTTATCGGGGGAGATCAAGGCCCGGCAGTTCGATGATCCATATTTGGCAGTTCTCAGAGAGACGGTACATCAGGGGGGTGCCAAGGAGGTTTCTATTGGCGAGGATGGTGTGTTGCGGCTTCATGGACATCTATATGTTCCTAATGTTGATGGTCTCAGGGAGAGGAATCTAGAAGAGGCCCATAGTTCGAGGTATTCCATTCATTCGGGTGCCACAAAGATGTATCATGACTTGAGGCAGCATTATTGGTGGCGGAGAATGAAGAAGGACATCGTGGAGTATGTATCTAGATGTTTGAATTGCCAGGAGGTCAAGTATGAGCACCAGAGGCCGGATGGCCTATTTCAGCATATGCCTATTCCTGAGTGGAAATGGGAGCGCATTACCATGGATTTCATAGTTGGGTTGCCGTGGACTTTGCGGAAGGTTGATTTAGTGTGGGTCATTGTGGACAGGTTGACCAAGTCAGATCACTTCATTCTAGTGGCGACTACTTATACAGCGGAGAGATATGCTCAGATTTATATTTGGGAGATAGTTAGGTTGCATGGTGTGCCGGTTTCCATCATATCAGACAGAGGCCCTCAGTTCACCTCTCATTTCTGGAGAGCCATTCAGAGTGAGTTGGGGACCTGTGTAGAGCTTAGCACAGCGTTCCATCCTCAGACCGACGGTCAGTCGGAGCAGACAGTTTAGATTTTAAAGGATATGCTTAGAGCATGTGTGATTGACTTTAAGGGCAGTGGGATCAGTTCTTGCCTTTAGCAGAGTTTGCATACAACAACAGCTATCAGTCCAACATAGAGATGGCCCCGTATGAGGCTTTATATGGTTGACGTTGTCGTTCTCCTATCGGGTTGTTTGAGCCTGGCGAGGCTAAGTTACTTGGTACAGATTTGGTACAAGATGTCTTTGATAAGGTAAAGTTGATTCAGGAGAGGCTCCGCACAGCTCAGTCCAGACAGAAGAATTACGTGGATCAGAAGGCGCGTGATGTATCATTCATGATTGGCGAGAAGGTTCTCTTGAAAGTCTAGCCAATGAAGGGCATCATGAGGTTCGAGAAGAAGGGCAGGCTAAGCCCAAGGTTTATTGGACCCTTTGAGGTGTTGAGGCGAGTTGGGGAGGTTGCCTATAATCTTGCTTTACCCCTAGTTTATCGGGAGTTCATCTAGTCATCCATGTTTTCGTTCTTTGGAAGTACCATGCCGACCTATCCCATGTGTTGGACTTCAGTACTATCCAGTTAGATGAGAGTTTGGGCTCTGAGGAAGAGCCAGCTGCCATCATTGATAGGCAGGATCGCCAGTTGAGATCCAAGAGGATTTCTGCAGTGAAGGTCCAGTGGAGGGGCCAACCTGTCGAGGAGGTGACCTAGGAGTCCGAGGAGGACATGCAGAGCACATATCCCCACTTATTCAGCAGTCCAGGTAGTTTTCTATGTCTGTTCGAGGACGAACGTTTGTTTAAGAGGTGGAGAATGTAACGACCCAACTGGTTGTTTTTAATTTTAGAACCACGTTCTCTTAAATAAAACTTCCTGTGCTTGCTTTAGCTAATTTATAACTTACGGGGACGGTTAGTTCGGGAGTTGGAAGAGTTTTGGGTAAAAATATGTCCATTTGCTTTAGCTAAAAATATGTCCAAGTTTGACTTCGGTCAACCTTTTGGGAAAACGGACCCGGACTCGTGATTTGACGGTCTCAGAGGGTTTGTGGGAAAATATAGGACCTGGGCGTATGTTTGGAATTGAATTCCGATGTCCCTAGCCCAAGTAATGAATTTTTCTGTGAAATTTTAAATTGAAGTTTAAAATAATTAAAGAAACTAAGTAATCATTGATTCCATAGGTATCGGGCTCGGATTTTTCTTCCGAATCTTGGCATAGGTCCGTAATGTTGTTTAAGACTTGCTCGTAAAATTTGGTGCCAATCCGAGTAGTTTAAGTGCGTTTTGACCCGTTAGAAGAGAATTAACAACTTGAAGTTTAATATTTTGATTTATTTGGTTTTGGGGGGTGATTCTAAGATTTAGCGTTGTTTTGAGTGTTCTGAGGGTTCGAGTAGATCCGCCTCGTGATTTAAGACTTGTTGGTATGTTCGTGCGGGGATCGGGAGCCCCGAGCGTCGATCGGACGAGGCTCGAGTGAAGTTAAAATTTGGAAAAGGGAGCTGAGTTGCTGCTTTTGTCATAACAGCATCTGCGGTTCTAGGACCGCAGATGCGATTAATCGATCGCAAAAGTGACCAAGGGCAGGCCAAGGGAAACCGCAGAAGTGGTTCCACTAAAGCGGTCCCCAGACCACAGAAGCGGTCAGTGCACCGTAGAAGCAAAAATTACTAGGCAGTGAGTTCATTTAATTCGGACTCAAAGACCATTTATTGCATTCTTCTACACCACTTAGGCGATTTGGGGGCTTCCAAAGAGAAGATTTTAACATGGCACTTCAAGGTAAGTTACTTCCATTCATTTTTAGTTAAATACATGTATATAAAGTTGATTATACACTAAATATTAGGTAAAAATCAAAGGGTTAGAGCTAGACCTAGGGTTTTAATAAAACTAAGATTCAATCATGAAATTTGTTACGAAATGGACTAGAAATCATATATTATTGACCCTTAGGTTGTAGAGAACAATTTCCTTCGAAAAATCTCAGAATCTGGGCACACGGGCCTGGGGTTGGAATTTAGAAAACATGTGAAACAGGTTGGGAAATTACTTAAATAGTTAGAATTCGACCTTGTAAGCCTTTATTGATTAATTCTTACTTTATTTAACTAGTTCGGGATTGCTCGGCTTCGAAGTAAAGACTTGGGCTCATTCTTGGTCATTGGAGGTGCATGTTGGAGCAAGGTGAGTATCCTTTCTAACCTTGTAAGAGGGAATTGTCCCCATAGGATTAATAATTGAGTAATTGTTGCTAAATGCGGGGGCTATGCACGCGCTAGGTCCCGAGAGTCCGTGCGTAGCTACTACTATGTTAATTGTCCGGGTAGTTTAGGACCCACACCATGCTTATTTTATATAAATTTCCATATTATCTTGTTAATACAAGCACCTAGGATATACTAGAGACTTAAAAAGGAAATGAGAACGTACTTGTATAATTGTTGAAGTCTTGCTTGGCATTAATGACTATTGATGTGCCTTGTGTGTATACTTGATATTTCTTATTATTTGTGGATTAGGCCGATCGCCTCGATATGAATAGATGCATCCATAGGCGCGCCGTCGACCCTCAGCAAGTGCACAGTTTATTTCTGTAGGATCAGCCCGTCGCCTCGGCATATTTGCGCATGCTATTGTTGCTTGCCTGAGAGTTTTTAAATATTGATATCGCCTTTCATGGCCCAACATAAATTGATAAATATAACAAAAGTAAATGGTTAGCTGGAGATATAGTGGAGAGTAGGACTTTTATGCCTTGTTATAAACTGTTGCTTATTAGTGTTTCTTCATGGTTTGTATAATCACCTCAATATAATATTTGACCCTAGTGAGTATCAAGTCGACCTCTTGTCTCTACTTCTTCGAGATTAGACGGGATACTCACTGGGTACATATTGTTTATGTACTCATACTATGCTTATGTACTTAATTGTACCGGATTTGAGGCAGATACATCTGGTTACCAGTCCGGTGCGCGCCCTTGAGTTCGTGACAGAGACTTCCATGGTGAGCTACTTCCTTCCTATGCCGCCCAGCAGCCAGATGGGGTCTTCCTTTACTTTTGCTGTATTTCTTTATCTCAGACAGTAGGATAGAGATATTCTTTTGTGTATTCTACTAGATGCCCGTACTTGTGACACCAGGTCTTGGCACACACTTTGGTAGACTAGTTTTGGGGTTGTATTATTATGTTATTTATCTTATCTATCACTTTCGGGTTTCGAATCCAAATTCGGATAATTATTTCACTTAAATTCCGCTAAAATTAACATTAGGAGATGGAAATGTTCCGCATTGGCTTACCTGCAAACGGTGTCGGGCGCCATCATGACCTATTGTGTAAATGGGTCATGACATTTAACACTCGAAATCTCACATTAATCCATATTCTGAATAATATAAGTCTTTAACTATAATAATTAAATTTGAATAGCTTCTTAAATGTTCATATCATCCAAACTAATTAATAACTTCTCAAATTTACAAATTAATCTTAATGATGAAATTGAACAAAAAATAAATTTAATATCATTCTAATAATAAAACTAACAAGAAATAGTGAACCTAGTACAACAAACTTTGCACCAAAGCTTTAAACTATAACTAGTTAATATAATTACCGTTGGAAATGAAAGGGAAACTTCGTTTTCCTTCTTTCCTATCGTTGTTTTCTCAATTACTTTATGCCAACATGTCGCCTTTTTATATCAAAAAAAATTAAGTTAATCAAAGACTAATTCAACACATTCTTAACATGTCACGACCCCAATCTCGATCGTGATGGTGCCCAACACAATTGCTAGGCAAGCCTGACCAATCAATACTCACAACCCAATCACATCATCCTATAACCGAGTAACAACATGAAATTAGCAGTTTGTCAAGTCTATTAACCGAATAATTTCAATAGAAACAGTATGAAACACTGACATAACCAACATCTCCCAAAGACCTGGGGGTCACGAGTCTAGAGCCTCTAAGATAACAAAGTAGCAACTTCTCATGTAATACAGAGTTCTAAAATGCGGAAAGATAAAAGGGATAAGGGGAGGAGTCGGGCCCTGCGGACGTCAGGCAGCTACCTCGACAACTCCTGGACACTCTGGGAAGCAGCAAACAACTCAACTATGCTCCCAAGACATCTGAATCTGCACACATGGTGCAGGGAGTAAAGTGAGTACTTCCAACTCAGTGGTAATAGACATATATATTGGCTAAAAGTGAGAAATTCCAAGATATTACAATGCAAAGCTATAAACAATAATTCAACACATTGAACGGTGTAACAACAGCAAGCAATAACAGGTAACACAGATAGATATCGATGCATGAATGCAATGCAATGCACATGACCGATGCAGCGCGTAGCCTGATCCATTTGGGTACCCGCGCTCATTGTGGGGGTTCGGACTCCGGAGGGGCTCCTACCGCCCAAGCTCAATATCATCGTAGCATTCGCTGTGGCGTGCAGCCCAATCCACACTCAGTCCATATATATGCATGTAAGCCACACAGGCACAGTCAAGTTTATCATTTTCAGTTCCAATTATTAGGAATTATAGAATAAGTGTTTAAAACTTTAGAAATTTACTAATCATTTCGAGACAGTGTTTAACTCAAGACTGATATCATGAAAACATGCTAAGCATCATGGAAACTGAGATAATAATCCCTAAGGGATCCCAATAATCGACACACAGCCCCAATATGCTTAAAGCAATCCAAGTAGGATGCTTACCAATCAGTTTCTAGTCAATAACACAGTATGAACATCACTCGGACGGGCTAAGCCATAGTCCCCAATCACAAACGACCCTGCACTCGCCATAGAGTACGTGTCTCGCCTCAATATAGCATCACAGTGTGACATACCAGGGTTTCAAACCTTCAGGTCATCATCAACATCTATTACTCACCTCAAACCGGCCACAAGACTAGTCCTCTATGCCTTTTCCTTCGAATCCACCTCCTCGTGCATCGAATCTGGCTAAAACCACAACGAATACATTACAATAGGCTAAAGAAACATAACCCAATCAAAAGAACTCGAAAAACACCAAAAATCTCGAAATTGGCAAAACCCGAGCCCTGGGCCCACTTCTCGAAAAATTACGAAATTCATATCACCAGATTCCTCGTCTCGCCACGAGTCTGTACATATAAAATTTATCAAAATCGGAGTCCAAATGCTCCCTCAAATCCCAAATTCTCATTTCAAAAACCCAAGCCCTAACCTCCATTCTTAACCTTTAATTCTTTGGGTTTTCAGTGTTAATCTATGATTTTACACCATAATAACGTATTCTAAGTCCAAGAATCTATACCTGATGAAAGCCCTCGAAACTCTCTTCAAAATCGCCCAAAATCTCCTTAGTCCGAAATGAAAATGTTGAGTTATTTCTAAAATTCGCGAAGGTTAAATTAAATGGTTCTGCCTAGACCTTTTTGCTTTTGTGACAATTTTACCGCTTCTGCGGTCTTCCCACCGCATCTGCGGTTTTCCTTAAGTCGCCCAGGACCGCTTCTGCAGTGACCGCTTATGCAGAACTTAGTCCGCTTCTGCGAAAAAATGTCAAAGTCCCAAAACCGCACCTGCAGAGCCTCTTCCGCTTCCGCGAAGCCGCATCTGCGGTCTGTTTTCCGCAAATTCGGAAACATCTGCTGCAACAAAAACCAGCAAACTTCCAACTTCAACTTCTCTCGTTCAACCACCCGAACTCATCCCGAGGCCCTCGGAACCTCAACCGAAAGCACCAACATAACCTAAAACATCATACGAACTTGTTCCAATCATCAAAACACATCAAACAACATTAAAATTATCAATTTACCACGGATTCAAGCCTAAGTTTCTTCAAAACTTCCAAAACACACATTCGATCAAAAACCCGACCAAACGACGTCCGAATGACCTAAAATTTTGCATCCATATCCAAAATCAGCTAACGAAGTTACAGCAACTCTCAGAATTCCATTTCGACCCTCGGATCAAAATCTCACCTAACAACCGGAATCCGCCAAAATTCAAACTTCGTCAATTCAAGCCTAATTCTATACCGGACCTCCAAATTCAATTTCGATCGCACTCCTAAGTCACAAATCATCCCCTGAAGCTAACAAATCACCGAAATTCACATCCAAGCCTCTAACTATATAGTCAACTTTCTTTTGACTTTTCCAAAACACACTCCCCTCTAAGAGGCTAAGTGCCTCATTTCTAACTAAAACCAATCCAATTCCACCCGATCAACTCAAATACTGATATTGAAACATAGAGCAACATAATATAGGGAAAACGGGGCGGGAACTCACGTGACGATGGGTCAGGTCGTCACATCCTCAACAACTAAAACAAACGCTCGTCCTCGAGTGGGTCAAGAAACATACCTGGAGTCTCAAACAAGTGAGGATATCTGCTCTGCATCTGTCGCTCGGTCTCCCAAGTAGCCTCCTCCATGGGCCGACCTCTCCACTGCACCTTCACCGAAGCTATATCCTTTGATCTCAATCTCCGAACTTAACCACCCAAAATAGCCACTGGCTCCACATCATAGGTCAAGTCATCGTCCAACTGAACTATACTGAAGTCCAACACATGAGACGAGTCTCCAACATACTTCCGGAGCATAGAAACATGAAATATCATATGAACTCATGATAAAGCTGGGTGGCAAAGCAAGCATATAGGCCACCTCCCCAATCCTCCTAAGTATCTCAAAAGGATCAATGAACCGTGGACTCAGCTTCCCTTTCTTTCCAAATCTCATAACGCCCTTCATAGGCGAAACCTTCAACAAGACCTTCTCGCACACCATATAAGATATATCTTGAACCTTCCTGTCCGCATAACTCTTCTGACGCAACTGAGCTATACGAAGTCTCTCCTGGATCACTTTTACCTTATCTAAGGCATCCTGGACCAACTCTGTCCCCAATAGCCTAGCCTCGTCGGGCTCAAACCAACCAACCGGAGATCTACAATGTCTCCCATATAAGGCCTCATATGGTGCCATCTGAATGCTGGAATGATAGTTGTTGTTGTAAGCAAACTCTGCAAGTGGCAAGAAATCATCCCAAGAGCCTCCAAAATCAATAACACAGGCACGCAACATGTCCTCCAATATCTGAATAGTACGCTCGGACTGCCCGTCCGTCTGAGGATGAAATGTTTTGCTCAACTCTACCTGTGTGCCCAACTCTCGCTGAAAAGTCCTCCAGAACTGAGAAGTAAACTGAGTACCCCTATCTGAGATAATAGAAACTGGGAATCCATGCAACCGTACAATCTCCCGGATAAAAATTCTCTGCTAATCGCTCCGAAGAATAGGTAGTACATACCGGAATGAAGTGCACGGACTTGGTCAGTCGATCCACAATCACCCAAATCGAATCAAACTTCCTCGATGTCCAAGGGAGACCACTCACAAAGTCCATAGTAACCCTCTCCCACTTCTACTCGGGGATATCCATACGCTGAAGTACACCACTGGGCCTCTAATGCTCATACTTAACCTGCTGACAATTGAGACACTGAGCTACATAACTCACAATATCCTTCTTCATTCTCTTCCACCAGTAATGATGTCTCAAATCCTGATACATCTTCGCGGCACCTGGATGAATAGAGTACCGCGAGCTGTGGGCCTCCTCCAATATCAACTCCCGAAGCCCATCCACATTGGGCATACAAATTCAGCCCTGCATCCTCAACACACCATCACTATCAATAGTCACATCCCTGGCATCATCATGCTGAACCATGTCCTTAAGGACTAGCAAATTCGGATCATCATACTGGTGCTCTCTAATACGGTCATACAAGGAAGACCGAGATACCACACAAGCCAACACCCGACTAGGCTCCTAAATATCTAGCCTCACTATCCGATTGGCCAAAGCCTTACATCAACTGCAAAGGGCCTATCCCCAATAGGAATGTACGCCAAACTACCCATACTCACCGCCTTTCAGCTCAAAGCATCGGCCACTATATTGGCCTTCCCCGGATGATACAAAATGGTAATGTCATAATCCTTGAGCAACTCAAGCCACCTCCGCTGCCTCAAATTAAGATCCTTCTATTTGAACAAATGTTGAAGGCTGCAATGATCAGTATATACCTCACTAGATACGCCATATAGGTAGTGCCTCCAAATCTTTAAAGCATGAACTATAGCAACCAACTCCAAATCATGTACGGGGTAGTTTTTCTCATAGGGCTTCAACTGATGAGAAGCATATGCAATGACTCTACCCTCCTGCATCAACACACATCCGATCCCAACTCTCAAAGCATCACAATACACGGTGTAAGAACCCGAAGTTGATGGAAAAACTAACACTGGAGCTGTGGTCAAAGCTGTCTTGAGCTTATTAAAGCTCTCCTCGCACTCATCCGACCATACAAATGGTGCACCCTTCTGCGTCAACTTGGTCAAGGATGAAGCAATAGATGAAAAACCCTGAACAAACCATCGATAATACCCGGCCAAACTGAGGAAACTCCGAATCTCCGTGGCTGAGGATGGTCTAGGACAACTCTGCACCGCCTCTATCTTCTTTGGGTCAACCTGAATACCATCACTAGACACCACGTGTCCTAGAAAAGCCACAGACCCAAGCCAGAACTCACACTTGGAGGAATTTGCATAAAGCTTCTCCTCCTTCAATCTCTATAATACCACTCTCAAATGATGAGCATGCTCCTCCTGGATACGCAAGTACACCAGGATGTCATCAACAAAAACAATCACAAATGAATACAGATACGGCCGAAACACAGTGTTCATCAGATGCATGAATGCAGCTGGGGCATTAGTTAGCCCAAAAGACATAACTAGAAACTCATAATGCCCATATCTCGTCCTGAAAGTTGTCTTCACAATATCAGAATCCCTAATCTTCAGCTGGTGATAGCCTGAACGAAGATCAATCTTCGAGAATACCCTTGCTCCCTGGAGCTGATCAAACAAATCATCAATGCGCGGTAGTGGATACTTGTTCTTCACTGTCACCTTGTTCAACTGCTTGTAGTCAATGCACATTCTCATTGTGCCATCTTTCTTCCTCACAAATAAGACCAGCGCACCCCACGGCGACACACTAGGATGAATGAACCCCTTATCTAGGAGTTCCTGAAGTTGCTCCTTCAATTCCTTTAACTCAGCTGGTGCCATACAATAGGGAGGAATAGAGATAGGCTGAGTGACCGGTACCAGATCAATACCGAAATCAATGTCTCTGTCCGGCGGCATGCCCGGCAGGTCTGCTGGAAACACATTTGGGAAGTCCCTCACAATGGGCATAGAATCAATACTAGGAGTCTCAGCTCCAACATCTCTCACAAAAGCCAAGTACAATAGAAAACCAACCATCCATTGGGCCTTTAGGAAGGAAATCACCCTGCTAGGAATATAATCGGTCATACCTCGTCACTCAATCCTCAGACACCCGAAATAGCCAATGTAACTGTCTTGGCATGACAGTCCAGAATAGCATGGTACGGAGATAGCCAATCCTTACCCAGAATCACGTCAAAATCTACCATACCCAACAACAACAAGTCAACTCGGGTCTCCAGACTCCCAATAGTCACTAGACAAGATCGATATACATGATCCACAATAATAGTGTCACCCACCGGGGTAGATACATGCACAGGCAAGGCAAGACAACCACGGGTTGTACCCAGATGATGAGCAAAATATGAACACACATAAGAGTATATAGATCCGGGATCAAACAAAATAGAAGCATCCATGTGGCAGACTGAGATAATACCTGTGATAATAGCATCTGACGCAATGGTGTCCCTCCGATCTGGAAGAGCATAGAATTGAGCCTGACCACCACCAGATCGGTCTCCACCCCTAGGGCGGCTCCTAGCTGACTGGCCCCCACCCCTACCTGACTGGGAGGGTACTGATGTTGATGGAGTAGAAGAGGAGGGTTGATCCCTCTACTGAGACCGACCACCACGAAGCCAAGGACACTGTCTCCTTATGTGGCCAAACTCACCGCACTCGTAGCAACTACCCGGTGCTGGAAAAGGGGACTGAAGAGAACCCCTCGCTGCTGAAGAACCCTAGGCTGAAGAAGCAAGAGTAGAGCTCTGAGCGGGAAGGGCACTAAGTGAAGACTGGCCCTACTGAACTCCCTAATGACCACGGCTTAAAGAAGCCCCACTATACTCTGGGCGACCTGACTGAGGAGGTCTGAAAGAATGACCTCTACCACACTGGAACTGGCCCCTAGACGGAGCACCACTGAAGCTACCTGAACCTTGAGGCCTCTTGGCCTCCCACTCCTCACGCTCCCGATGGCGATCTGTCTCAATCTGTCGTGCCATGTCAACTACCTCCTCAAACGAAGTGGCTACAACCCTCTCTCTAGTCATCAAGATGCGGATTGGATAGTTTAGGCCATCCACGAACCTCCTAATCCTTTCCCGATCAGTCAGGATCATCCAAGTAGCATGCCGAGCTAACTGCATGAACCTCAAATCATATTGGGTTACAGTCATGTCCCCCTGAATCAGCCACTCGAACTGACAATGCAGCTCCTCCCTGCGAGACTGCGGTACATACTTCTCCAGAAAGAGAGTGGAGAACTGCTACCAAGTAAGGGGCGTTGCTCCAACAGGCCTATACCTCTCAAACTCCTCCCACCATGTAAATGCAGTCCCTGAGAACTGGAAGGTAGTAAAAGCCACTCCACTCGACTTCAAAATCCCTATAGTGCGAAGCATATGCTGACACTTGTCTAGAAATCCCTGGGCATCCTCCCCCTCAGTACCACTAAAAGTCGGAGGCTGGAGTCTACCAAACCTCTCTAGTCAACGCTGCTCATCATCTGGCATAACTGGAACCACATAATCTGTAGCTGGTGCGACTGGCACAACTGGAGCAACCGGTGCAACTGGCTAAGCTGGGGCTGCTCCTGGTGTCTGCAATACCTGAACAACCTGCTCGGGTGTGCGAGCTATGGGGGTCTAATGACCACCCCCTGTCTGAGAAGTAGCTGCAGCAGTAGAGGCTAAGACTGCCTGAGCCAGGCCAGTGCAGACGGATAAGATCTGAGCTAAAGCCTCATGAAGACCAGGAATCACAATGGGCACTGCCGATGCCTGAACAGGTGCTGCTGGAGCATCTACAGCTGGAGGCTGGTCCTGCATGGGGGCAACTAGTGGGTCAACAGGTTCTGCCCCTGCTGCTCTGCCTCGACCACGACCACGTCCACGGCCTCTAGTGGGTGGCAATGGTGGTCGTCCGCCACGTCCGGTAGCACGGGTTCTTGCCATCTGCGAGAGAATAGAACATAGAAGTTTAGTTCTCAGAACAACAAAGCCGCACGACAAGAGTTCAAGAATATAAAGTGTTTCCTAAAGGTTTTGCAGCCTCTCGAGGATAAATACAAACGTCTCCGTACCGATCCGTGAGACTCTACTAACCGGCTCATGACTCATGAGGCCTAGTAACCTTGGCTCTGATACCAACTTGTCACGACCCCAATCCCGGTCGTGATGGCGCCCAACACAATTGCTAGGCAAGCCCGACCAATCAATACTCACAACCCAATCACATCATCCCATAACCGAGAAACAACATAAAATTAGCAGTTTGTCAAGTCTATTAACCGAATAATTTCAATAGAAACAGTATGAAACACTGACAAAACCAACATCTCCCAAAGACCTGGGGGTCACGAGTCTAGAGCCTCTAAGATAACAAAGTAGCAACTTCTCATGTAATACAGAGTTCTAAAATGCGAAAAGATAAAAGGGATAAGGAAAGGAGTCGGGCCCTGTGGACGTCAAGCAGCTACCTCGACAACTCCTGGACACTCTGAGAGCAGCAAACAACTCAACTATGCTCCCGAGACACCTGAATCTGCACACATGGTGCATGGAGTAAAGTGAGTACTTCCAACTCAGTGGTAATAGACATATATAATGGCTGAAAGTGAGAAATCCCAAGATATTATAATGCAAAGCTATAAACAATAATTTAACACATTTAACGGTGTAACAACAGCAAGCAATAATAGGTAACACAGATAGATATCGATACATGAATGCAATGCAATGCACATGACCGATGCAGCGCGCAGCCCGATCCATTTGGGTACCCGCACTCACTGTAGGGGTTCAGACTCCGGAGGGGATCCTACAGCCCAAGCATAATATCACCGTAGCATTCGCTGTGGCGTGTAGCCCGATCCACACTCAGTCCATATATATGCATGTAAGCTATACAGGCACAGTCAAGTTTATCATTTTCAGTTCCAATTATTAGGAATTATAGATTAAGTGTTTAAAACTTTAGAAATTTACTGATCTTTTCGAGGCAGTGTTTAACTCAGGACTGATATCATGAAAACATGTTAAGCATCATGGAAACAGTGATAATAATCCCTAAGGGATCCAAATAATCAGCACACAACCCCAATATGCTCATAGCAATCCAAGTAGGATGTTTACCAATCAGTTTCTAGTCAATAACATGGTATGAATATCACTCGGACGGGCTAAGCCATAGTCCCCAATCACAAACGACCCTGCATGTCTCGTCTCAATATAGCGTCACAGTGTGATATACCGGGGTTTCAAACACTCAGATCACCATCTACATCTATTATTTACCTCAAACAGGCCACAAGACTAGTCCGCTATGCCTTTTCCTCTTGAATCCACCTCCTCGCGCGTCGAATCTGGCCAAAACCACAATGAATACATTACAATAGGCTAAAGAAACATAACCCAATCAAAAGAACTCGAAAAACACCAAAAATTTCGAAGTTGGCAAAACCCGAGCCCCGGACCCACTTCTTGAAAAATTACGAAATTTGCATCACTGGATTCCTCGTCTCGCCACGAGTCCGTACATATAAAATTCATCAAAATCGGAGTCCAAATGCTCCCTCAAATACCAAATTCTCATTTCAAAAACTCAAGCCCTAACCTCTATTCTTAACCTTTAATTCTTTGGGTTTTCAGTGTTAATCCATGATTTTACACCATAATAACGTATTCTAAGTCCAAGAATCCATACCTGATGAAAGCCCTCGAAACTTTCTTCAAAATCGCCAAAAATCTCCTTAGTCCGAAATGAAAATGTTGAGTTATTTCTAAAATTCGCGAAGGTTAAATTAAATGGTTCTGCCCAGACCTTTTCCCTTCTGCGACAATTTTACCGCTTTTGCAGTTACCGCTTCTGCGGCCTTCCTACTACATCTGCGATTTTCCTTAAGTCGCCCAGGATCACTGTGGTCTATAACCGCTTCTGCGGTGACCGCTTATGCGGAACTTAGTACGCTTCGGCGAAAAAATGCCAAAGTCCCAAAACCGCACCTGCGGAGCTTCTTCTGCTTCCGCGAAGCCGCATCTGTGGTCTGTTTTCCGCAGATGCAGAAACATCTGCTGCAACAAAAACCAGCAAACTTCCAACTTCAACTTCTCTCGTTCAACCACCCGAACTCATCCTGAGTCCCCCGGGACCTCAACCGAAAGCACCAACATTACCCAAAACATCATACAAACTTTTTTCAATCATCAAAACACGTCAAACAACATTAAAATCATCAATTCATGACGGATTCAAGCCTAAGTTTCTTCAAAACTTCCGAAACACACATTCGATCAAAAACTCGACCAAACGACGTCCGAATGACATGAAATTGTGCACCCATATCCAAAATCACTTAACAAAGCTACTGCAACTCTCGGAATTCTATTCCAACCCTCGAATCAAAATCTCACCTAACAACCGGAATCCGCCAAAATTGAAACTTCACCAATTCAAACCTAATTCTACACCGGACCTCCAAATTCAATTTCGATCGCACTCCTATGTCACAAATCATCCCCTGAAGCTAACCGAATCACCGGAATTTACATCCGAGCCCTCTAACTATATAGTCAACTTCTGGTTGACTTTTTCAAAATAAACTCCCCTCTAAGAGGCTAAGTGCCTCATTTCCAGCTAAAACCAATCCCATTATACCCAATCAACTCAAATACTAATATTGAAACATAGAGCAACATAATATGGGAAAAATAGGGCGGTAACTTATGTGACGACGGGCCGGGTCATCACATAACAAATTCAGAATTAGATTTAGGATTTCTTAACATATTCTTGTTTAACCCAAAATTTCAGTAATACCTAATTCAACATATTCTTCTCTCTTTTTGTTTTATATTAAGTATCATTGAAAAACTAAAATCCCTAAAACTTGATCCATACCTTCTTCAACTAGCTAGGATGTTCATATATAGAAAATTACTATAAATTTAACAATGAAAATAAGATATATTTGTCAACGAAGTACTTACCTTGACGGAAAATATGCCAGAGAAGTCGACTGAGCCGATGTAGCTATGGTCGCGCGGAGAACCACTGTTGCACAACGGATTTAGAAAAAATTAAGGGGGAAAGGGAGGAGGAAGGAGAGGGAGAAGGGAGGAGGAAACGAGAGAGAGAGAGACAGAGAGAGAGAGAGAGAGAGAGAGAGCAAAAATACATTACCTATAACAAAGGAGAAGGACGAGAGGGAGAGAGGAGGAGGATGAGAGAAGAGATTTTCTGTTTTTGGAGATGGGGGTCGGGTAGGGTTTTTAGAAAATAATTCTGACCTATTCAGTTGGAATTATCATTTTTATTTTTATTTTTATAAACTACCGACCAAATCGATCGGAATTGAAGTCAAACGAATCAAACTTACTTTTGCGCCAAAAGTTGCAATCGATTTGGTCGAAAATTTTTTTAAAAAAATATATAGATTATATTTTTTGGCAATAATGGCAGACTCCGTCAGAAATTTCCGACAATAATTTTTAGTCAAAAATTTATGATTGTCTAGTAGTGGAAAACATATTCCAAAATTATTTTCCAACATTCTCTACCCTATTCCCCATTCCCACCAACCCACCCCCATGTACCATAACCCTAACCCC
>MU682650.1:125853-166764 GCA_026770625.1 Nicotiana glauca
CCTCCCTCACCCTCGCCCCACCCTCTTGCCCCTACCCTAAATAAAAATATTATTAATAGTATTTTCTTTTCATGTTATAGATATATATTTTTTTCATTTCAACAAATGGGTATTTTCTTTATGATATAAAAAGTAATTTTTAAATTTTAACAAAAAAATACTTTGTTTTCATGATGTAAAAAAACTATTTTCTTTTATTTTAATAAAAAGAGTATTTTCTTTTTATGATGTAAAAAAGGTATTTTCCTTCATTTCAACAGAATGAGTATTTTCTTTTCATGGTGTAGAAAATAATTTTTTTTTATTTTAATAAAATGAGTATTTTCTTTTCATGATGTAGAAAAAGTATTTTTTTCAATAAAATAGATTTTTTTGGTAACTAACAAATTTATATTAATCACCAATGAATTTTACGTATCCATAACCTGCTTATAACTCAGCAGCTATAACTTTTACAATTCTAAAGCCTACACTAACTGTCTATATTAAAATATAAAATATTTTACCATGCTACTAATCCCAGTGGTGGCTCGTACATTATATATGTAGGCTAACTTTCATGCAATACTATCAACTCCCTTGCTTCTCTTTTCAAACAACCTCAGGTTCCTCTCTATCCAGATGATTGAGTTATCTCAGCATATACCATCTTATAGACTTGTGCACATTGTGTCCTACCTTTAATATAACCCACTGCATATGTTGTTCCCAGCTATCCCTAGCAACATCCTGCCTTTGCATCAATGTAGGATTCTCTGCCACAATTCCCTAGTAAATCGACAGTTGACAAATAAGTGTTCCTTGTTCTCATCATGAGCTTGGCATAAAGAGAACCTTAAGTGTATAGCTAGTCCCCACTGTATTAGCCTATCTGCAGTCAGCAATCTCTATGTAGTTGCAGCCACATGATAAATATAGATTTTGGTTTGACATTGTTTTAAAATTTCAAGCACTTCCAGTTAACTATTGGTTTGTATCCCAACAACTGCAAGTAGAAACTGTTGATCATACTCTTTCTTTGATGATGCTGATGATGCACCTGTTGAAGAGTTGTTCTAGCATTTAGTATTTGTCTCGCCATCGAGCTTTTTTGTTGTGGAATTGCCACCTCTTCAAAATATTTATCTTTGATGTAGAAAACATGTACCCATCTTATCGATAGTCGATCTTGCTTGTGTGCTATATCCCAGCAGACTTTAGCTAGAGAAACCTTGTTCTGTAGATGCAAATTAATCACGTTTAGGCCCCCACTTGATTTAGGTGTACATAGTGTATCCCAGGCTACCAGAGCCTTTTTTTAATCACATTTTCCCAGACCAGATGTAGCTTCTACGGTATGAGTCAATCATCTTCAAGACCTTTGAAAGGAGAGTAAACAGCTGACCAATAAGACTGAATACAAATAGCACAGTTTGAACAAGTTGTACTCGACTAGCATATGATAATTTCTTTGCTATCCAGGAAGAGATCTTTGCAACTATCTTCTCTATCAAAGGATGCCACTATATCAATGAAAGATTCTTGGTAGCAAGTGGGATACCAAGATATTTGAAAAGTAGTTTTCCCAATGTGAAACCTAAATGTTGTAGGATATCCATTCTTACAGTCCGAGAGACTCCACCAAAGTACACTGAGAGTTTTCCCAGATTTGCTCGTAGCCCAGATGCTTGGGAAAATTGATTAAGACATCTATAAATAGCAGAGATTGAAGGAAGGTTACCTCAAGCAAATAACAAGTGGTCATCTGCATAACTATGGTGTGTGATCCCTAGTTTTGCACATCTTGGATTAAATATGAAAATCTTCATTTCTTTGAGACTATTGATACTTCTATTGAGATACTCCATAACTATGGCAAATAGGAAGGGGGAGATAGGATCTCCCTACCTAAAACCTTTAGCATCATCAAAGGGTAAGGTAGATTCACCATTTATCAAGACAGTATAGTTAACCGTGGTAAGATACTCCATTATCCATGCTACAAATCTCATAGGAAATCCCAGCTCTATCAGGACTTGCTCCAAAAAACTCCACTCAACTGAGTCATAGGCTTTTTGAAGATCAATCTTGATCATACATCTGTCAAAGATGTGTTTCCTTGTGTATGCCTTTACTAGCTCATGTGCTATTATGATGTTATCAGTTATTCTCCTTCCGGGATGAAACCACATATGCCTCACAGGTGATAGAAGTAATGACTTGTTGTATCTTGGTTGCTAGCACTTTAGATATCAGTTTTTACATCATGGTGCAGCAAGCAATTGGTCGATAATCTTTGACTGTATTAGGACTGGGTATTTTAGACACCAATGTAAATATAGTACAATTAACAACTTTATACAATTTTCCACTAGTAAAGAAGTTCTTTACAGCTTGAGCAACTTCACCTTTAATGATCACCCATGCCTTCTTAAAGAAGAAGGCATTGTATCTATCAATTTATAGTGCTTTATCACTATCAATAGCACATAGTCCAGCATAGATGTTTTGGTCAGTAACCTCAGCATATAGAGCAATCTTGTTGTGACAGGACTGGTCCATTCCTCATAACTAATCCATTTATAGCAGGGAGAGAGTGGGTTGCTGATCCCATTAGTGACCTATAAAATTCAATGATCTCCTGCTTTATACTGCCGGGGTGGTGTCGATGCCCCCTTTTTAAATCGGATTTATGATATTTGGGAGGATAACTCGTTTCCTTTTGGGAATTGGGTTTAAGAGAATTGAAGAGTCACCACCTAATGATATAAGTGCATTAGGACACTAAGAAGGATTTTGTTTGGATAAACAGAGATTGGGTAAGGGCTTGAAATTATCCCGAGGGTAAGGTGTTAGGCACCCCTCAAGATCCATAGTGTGGTTCCCGGCCAAGCTATTGTTGTGACTTAAGGTAAAAATAAAATATAGATAGGTAAGGCTTTAAATAAGAGGGGATTTTCACATAAAGGTTAGAAATAAACAAAGTCGGAAAGCATTAAAGAGAGTTGATTTAGAAGAAACATTTAAAAGTTTTAAAGAAATAAAGAACAAAGGAAAGGGGGTCCTATGTTTATTAATAATATGGATCACCCTACACAACACCCGGTAACCGCTTATACACGTGGTGTTATCGCGTGGTCATCATATCAATATCTACCCTTTCCCACCCTGTTAAGGTATCAAAGTGTGGAATAGTCTTGTTTACTTATTGCATGCTATTACCCGCCCCGAATCTATCAATCCCGGAGGTATTTGGGATTACTACTCCTAAAGGGAGGAGATGTTGGGCTTATCTGTGGTTTCAAAAGGTTAAAAATACTAAGGCGACAAACAAAATACATATAGCAAGTTTGGGGGAGAGCATATAAACAAATAACAAGGCTCAGACAAACCTCCTTTAAATTAGAGAAAGCACATAGTTTAGCATGTCTTACACATATTGTTTAAGGTCTAATTAAAACTTACAGATTTGAGGCAGACTAATTTATTACATAGTTTAGATAGGAAGCCCGGATCAGGCCTGCCTGGTAGTTGTAGCTAAAAACATCTAATTCAGCTTATAGTTTTATCCTACGGTTTGCCTAGGTGATAGACGAAAACCTATAGGTGTGATATCTACAGATTTCAGAAATAAGAATAAAACTGATTGCAGATTGATTTAGGAAAAAAGAAAGTTGCCAATTAAGAACGAGTTTTAGAATAGCACAAGTTCTGCCATTGGTAATACGTTATTACTGCTAGTTTTAAACTTACCATCGAGTGAGGTGATTCAGATTTGAATTAGAACCCTATAGGCATGCTTTCTATGTGTTTGCCAACTTAAAACATTATTATAGAAATAGAAGAGTATAGAAATTATACAACATGATATCTAAGCATTATGTGATATCTGATTATATTTTTTGGTTATTAGGACCTATAGACAAGTTTGCCTAGTGAAAAGCGGGCATGCAAGAATCAGAGAGAACCTATAGTCATATTTTCTACGTGCGTGTGCTGAAGCTATAGACATAATATCTACATGAAAGTGCAGGATCCCTAAAGTTATGGCATCTAAATAAGAATCCAAGTTCTAATAGACATGGTAACTAAATGAGAATGCAGAAGTTCTTATAGATATGGTAACTAAATGAGAATGTAGAAGTCTTATAGGCATGGTGACTACATGAAAAATGCATGTCTTATAGGCATGGTGACTACATGAAAAAAATACAGAAATTAGAGATTCCTATATGCAAGTTATCTACCTTTTTACATGCATGGTTATCCCTCCCTTTTCACTAACCATCCCCAAAAGTTTATTACAAAGTTATTACAGTCCAAAGAGAATAAAGTAAAGAAAATACATTAGAAATTGAAAATTACAACCAAGGAGAGCCTGATTCAGACTTCCTGTCTGAAGTACGAAGTAAACTAATTCCAAATATCATGATTCAAAGTATTTATACCACTTGGGTGTGTCAGAGTTCCCTAAGAATTTCATAAGAACTCCGGGCAGTGCTTACACCCGAATGTATCACCATATTGAGCCAAGGTGCAGTGTGGAAGGGCCAGCCCTCAGGTCTCCAAATTCAAAGGGAACTCAAGGTCTCAAGGCAAGGCTCACCAGAGGGGGCAGAACTTAGGAACTAGGAGAGAGAGTGCAAGTGCAGAATTCTAAAAGGGGAAAAGGGAAGGGAAACAGTACACAAAGGTATATAGGGAATCTGGAGTTAAAAGAGGTAAAGGCAGGCTAGTGGGCATTACCCAATAGTGAGAGATGATGGCACACCCAAAAGCCTACTGGAACACCTTGTTTAGAGGTCAGGATCCCCCAAGGGATCAAGTTTAATCCATAAACAATAACTTGTATATTGCCATATTTTAAACTGTAACTCAAAGCACATAAAGGGAATAGGGAAGAGGAGTTCATAACATAAACAAGAAAAAGAAACCAACATTCTAGTTTAAGTATTTAAATCTGCAGAAGTAGTAAAGAGATAGAGATGTAGAAAGCTGTAAGTAAACACATTATGGTGATGCTGAAAATTAAAATTAGGACATACCAGTTTCAAAGAAACAAATAGGGAAAAGCAATAGTCTTGTGAAAGTCAGAATGCAGACAAGAAGAGAGAGTTCTGTTATATGAGAGTGAGAATTCAGAAGTGAAGGGTTGTTAATCGTGTGTGCTTTGTGAAAAAAAGGGGTCGTGTATTTATAGTACGAAAGTCGTGAGGAAATAAGGTAAGAAAATAATTGAGGACTGATTGTAAATCAATTGCATAAGACTCCCTTTAATTAAGGGATTCAGTATCAAATGGGTATAAACCAATTAAAGAAAGAAATTAATCAAATACTTTGTGCAAAGTAGGCTGTGCAAAGTAGGCAATTAGGGGAAAATACATAAGAGTTTTATTTTAAACCCAAATTTTGAAATACACGGTTGTGCAATTAAGGAAAGGGAATCAATTAATAGCCAAGAAATTAGAGGTCAGAGATTTTGTTATGAATAAACCGAGTCAAAAGATGGGAAAGGTTTTTAACTTAAAGGAAATTAGCAAACATGGAAAGGGAATCAATTAATAGCCAAGAAATTAGAGGTCAGAGATTTTGTTATGAATAAACCGAGGCAAAAGATGGGAAAGGTTTTTAACTTAAAGGAAATTAGCAAACATGGAAAGGGAATCAATTAATAGCCAAGAAATTAGAGGTCAGAGATTTTGTTATGAATAAACCGAGGCAAAAGATGGGAAAGGTTTTTAACTTAAAGGAAATTAGCAAACATGGAAAGGGAATCAATTAATAGCCAAGAAATTAGAGGTCAGAGATTTTGTTATGAATAAACCGAGGCAAAAGATGGGAAAGGTTTTTAACTTAAAGGAAATTAGCAAACATGGAAAGGGAATCAATTAATAGCCAAGAAATTAGAGGTCAGAGATTTTGTTATGAATAAACCGAGGCAAAAGATGGGAAAGGTTTTTAACTTAAAGGAAATTAGCAAACATGGAAAGGGAATCAATTAATAGCCAAGAAATTAGAGGTCAGAGATTTTGTTATGAATAAACCGAGTCAAAAGATGGGAAAGGTTTTTAACTTAAAGGAAATTAGCAAACATGGAAAGGGAATCAATTAGACCCATATTCCGAGGGGAGTATGAACTAATTATAGATTTAAAAACTACTTTAGAGGTAGGTTCATCATCATATATAAGGAGCATAAAAACACGCTAAGCATGAAAGAAGACTGCAGTGCCATTGTAAAATCAGTAAAAAGTCCAGTATAGAAGTGTTGAGCAAAAAGTTTAGAGTCATTTGAAAACAAAGAAGTCAAAACTCAATTCAAAGACTCGAAGTCAATCTAAAAGAATTAGGGATTTCGAAATGAAACCCTAGTTCAAGCAAACCATAAAGCAAAGTTGAGAGGGCAGGCAATTGAATCAAAATCATGTTTAGAAGTTTCAGAAAAGAACAGGCTATTTCAACAACAGAACTTATGAAAAATATGATAGCAAAGTAACATGCAATCACAGTAGAAGGATTCAAAGAACATAATGGCAAATACTGATAAGAACAATAGAAAAAGTATGCTTAGAAGAAACTTAAATAGGGCTCAGTAGAAGGCAAACAAAGAGATTTTAAAACTTAGTAGGAAAATACAGTAGAAGAACACAAGAACACCGAAAAAGTATAGCAGAGAAACATATAGGAAAACACATTAAGATAAATATATAAGAACATGGTAAAATACAGTAGAGAAGTCTACGAGACCATAGTATAGGAAAACACAGTATGAGAAGCATACAAGAGATGATACGAGAACACAACAGAGGCAAACACATGAATAACAAAGAAGAAAAATCATAAAAATACTTAAACACTTTCCAGAAAACCCTAAATCGGAAAAGAGAGACTTCGAAAAGTAATTTTTGAAAGAAGAGTTAGGGAAATCATTTGAAAACTAAAGTAGAGCAAAGATACACAACAGATCTAAAAAAATCGGAGAAAACCTCGAAGGGTTAGGGTTTCAGAAGAACCTTAGAATAAGAAAGGCTTTGAGAGGTGATTGATCTGAGTCGGAGAGGTCGGAATCAGACTCAAACAACTATAGTACGTCGGAGCAAGGTCGGAGATGACTAGAGAACCTTGAATCGATAAAGGTCTAGGTGAAAACCTTTGAAATCATGCCTCGAATCTTCAGGTATCAAGCACATAGGAGCAATAGGAGTTGAGTATTGGACTCCCACAGCCTGAGAAGCCATGATTCCAATAGGTTTTACGGTGGGAGATGGTAGGAGACGATTAGGGTTAGGGAAGGTTCGAGAGAGTTTGAGGGGGCGCAGGGATTCAAAGGCGGCGAATGAATGAAAATGATTTTAGGGTTGGGGTGTTGGTGGATTAAAATGGAAAGGTGAATTCATGGTTGTTGATCATTTTGATCAACGGCCTGGATCAAAAGGAGAGCCGGGCAGGTTAGATTAAATTGGATCATGGGTGGGTGGTTTAGGAATTTGGCCAATCCAATTGAGATTGAAATTAGGTTAATTGGGGGTTGATTTGGGCTATAATTAAAATGAAATAGGGCTAGATTTTAAATAGCCACTTTTCCCCTTTTTATTTTATAAAAATAATAAAATAATTTCTGATAATAAATTAAAGGAACTAAATTATCTAATAATATATAAATATGAAATTAAAAATACTAGAATCAAATTGGTAATTATAAACGCAATTATATCTTAAAACAGGTTAATATTGCAATTATATACCATTTAGCTTTAAAAATACTAGTAAATAAGTTTGTAAAAATATGCAAAAATTACCTTAGCTATATTTTGGGATAAATATGAGAATAAAATAGATTAATCACTAAAAATGATGATTTGAGGAATAATTATTGATTTTGGTACTGCTAAAATAGGGCAATAAATTAATTGAAAAATCTTTTAAAAATTACAAAAAAATACTAAAATATCTAGACATACGTATATATGTATACATATGCTATTTTGAAAGCATTTTGCACATAAAAAATATACAGGGTAAAATTGGGTATCAACAGCTGCCCCTCTTTACCCGGGAAGGATGAAAGTGTTGTCGGGTAAAGACATGATGACCAATTTTGATCGAGCGAAAAGGTTTAAAGGGATTTGACCGTGCACTGGTTCCTGAGCTACCTACATAGCTCTGGTCTTACAGGAATCAAGCGATATGCAGTTCAGGATGCATCGGCGGAATATGCCGATGGAGGTTTTCCAAGAACGAACGCGATATTCAAGTTTAGGATGGATGATTAAAGCCTAATAGGGCTGCGGGAACTGGAGGGGGGTCTCTCCTGCTGAGACGGCTGTTGCTTGCCAGTTTACCTGCAAATAAACAATACAAGCGTATATTTTGCATAAATTTAAACATGATGCAAGTTCCTGTTGGACCATGAATGTTGTCTTTGGACGGTTAGGATGACGTCCTTAGACCATGGTGTCCTGGGTCATGAAGCATATATTAAAGGATTCACAGGCTATGAAATGATGCTCTCGGGCTATGAGAATGATGCCTGCAAACTATGATGCCTTTGAATAATGATACGAAAGATATTAAAAGGGGTCCTCAGGCCATGGCATGACGTTCTCGGGCTATGAAAATGGTGCCTCCAAACAATGGCGCCCTTGGACAATTTGGCGATCTTTCAGCCCACGAAATGCAATAGGTGGCAATCTTTTAGCCTATGAAAGCATAAATAAAGTGGCGATCTTTTAGCCCATAAAAGCGTAAATAAAGTGGCGATCTTTTAGCCATGGAAGACGTGAATAAAGTGGCGATCTTTCAGCCATACAAGGCATGAATAAAGTGGCGATCATGAAAAATGAAAATAGAGGTGGTGGTATTTCAACCATGCAGATGGAGATAAAGGTGGCTATATTTCAGCCATGCAGATAGAGATAAAGGTGGTGATATTTTAGCCATGCAGATGGAGATAGAGCTTAACCTCGAAAGGTAGAATGGTAGCCTTATGCAATACAGGAAATGCAGATGGAGACAGAGCTTAGTCTCGGAAGGCAGAATGGTAGACTTATGCAATGCAAGAAATGCAGATAGAGATAGAGCTTAGTCTCGGAAGCCAGAATGGTAGCCTTATGCAATGCAGGAAATGCAGATAAAGGTAGAGCTTAACCTCGGAATGCAGAATGTTAGCCTTATGCAATGCAGAAAATGCATATAGAGGTAGAGTGTAACAACCCGAATGGTCGTTTTGAGTACTAGGGCTCTGTTCAGCAGTCGGAGGCTATGAACAGCTTCATTCTAGGTATTATGACTTGTGCGCGTGGTCGGAATTGAATTTCGGGAAGTCCAGAGTTGATTTGAAAAGAGAATTCTTATTTCGGAAGATTAAAGTTCAAAGAATGAACTAGGATTGGAATTTTGAGTAAACGACCTTGGAATCGGGATCTAAAGGTTCTAGCAGGTTCGTATGATGATTTTGGACTTGGGCATATGCCCGGATTGGGTTTTGGATAACCCGAAAGAATTTTGGCACATATTGTGGAAGTATGCAGTTTGGAAGAAATTTCTTAAATTTGGCTTCAAGTGCATTTCAGTGTTATCAATGTCTGTTTGGGATTTCGAGTCTGGGAATAGCTCCGTATGGTGATTTTGGTGTTGGGAGCACGATCGGAAGTGAATTCGGAGGCCCGTAGGTCATTTTGAAACCATTTAGCTAAAGATAAAAATTTGAAGGTTTTTGAGAAGTTTGACTGGAAGTGGACTTTTTGATATCGAAGTCTAAATTCGATTCCGGAAGTTGGAGTAGGTATGTAATGTCAAATATGACTTGTGTGACAAATTTGAGGGCAATCGGACATGATTTGATAGGTTTAAACATCGGAAGTAGAAGTTGGAAAGTTTAAAGTTCATAAAGCTTGGATTGGGGGTTGATTAATGATTTTAGCGTTGTTTGATGTCATTTGAGGCCTCGAGCAAGTCCATAATGTGTTTTAGGATTGGTTGGTATGATTGGTTGGTCCCGAAGGCCTCGGGTGTATTCCGGGTGGCTAACGGATCAAATTTGAAGTTGAAGAATATCTGAAGGGATCTGGTTGCTGGTATTTCCGCTTCTGCGGAAATGGGACCGCAGAAGCGAGGATGAAGCCGCAGAAGCAGTTGAGTGTGAGGGCAGCCAGGACCGCAGAAGCGGCCCTTGATCCGCTGATGCGGAACCGCAGAAACGGAGAGGGAGACGCAGAAGCGAAATTGACAAAGGGCGTGTGGCCCGCAGATGCGGTCAAGGTTCCGCAGAAGCGGGACCGCATCTGCGGAAGGCGGATTGCAGAAGTGAAATGGGGAGGTCCAGTGGAAGCCGCATAAGTGGCTATTGATCCGCAAAAGCGGGACCGCAGAAGCAGGATTTTCTCCGCAGAAGCAGAAGTATCCTGGACGCAGAGGGTTGTTTTAAATGTCGGATTTTGGCCATTTATCTCACATTTTTCATGGCTTGGGCGATTCTTGGAGGATTCAAGAGAGGAGTTCATTCATCAATGATAAGGTAAGCTAATACTACCTATTATGAGTTAAATACATTGATTATGTATGGATTTTAGCACGTAAATGGGTAGAAAATTGAGGGTTAGAGGAAGGCCTAGAAAATTAGTGTTCTTGGATTTTTACCACGATTTTGAGTATGGAATTAAGAGAAAATTATATATTTGAGTTCCTAAGGTCATGGAAAAAGTTTAACTTCAAAAAATTTCGGATTTCGAGCACGTGGGCCCGAGGGCATTTTTGTTAACTTTTCATCCGGGGTTAGGAATTTGTTATAAATTGGGTTATAAAGTATAATTGAGCATATATTAATGGATTTGTATGATCGTTGGCTAGTTTTGGAGCNCTAGGACCCAAAAGCATGTTATATTTGAATTAATTATGAACCCATTGATGGTTTGAATTGCTTAAATCACATTAAATTAATAAATGGATTTCTAAAAAAGTCTTAAGCTTTGTTTTCTCAAATTATTAAAGAGAATTGGTTTTTCTTGGATAATTACTCCATGTTGACTTCTTGACTGACTGTCTGTCTGTGTGTGTTTATTTTGGAATGGGCCGAATGCCTCGGTATATTAATAGATGCATCTATAGGCGCGTCGTCGACCCTCGGCAACTGCACATTTATTTCTGTTGGATCGGACCGTCGCCACGGTGTGATTTGCACATGCTTGTGTTGCTACCTGAACTTAATTAAGTTAACATTACCCTTTTATGGCTTAAAAATATTTGGATTATATTTAAAGAGAAATTCTGGAAATTTCCTATGAAAGAATTACATGTTTACTTGCTTTCCTCTATCTGGATTAAATCATGCTTATAAAATAAATCCACTACTTAATATATTCATATTAAGGATGAATAATTATTGGATCATTAGAGAGTGTCAGAGTTGACCATCTTGTCTCTACCCCTTCGGGATTAGGCGGGATACTCACTAAGTACACATTGATTACGTACCCATACTACACTTCTGTGCATTTTTGTTGCACAGGTATATATATACCTCTAGCAGCCTACTGGGCGTAGCAGCATCGATGACTCTGGGACTAGGTGAGCTGCATTGTTCGAGACGACCCACAGCTAGTGTAGTTCCTCCCAGTATTTTTCTTACTATTTATTCCCTGTCCACTGTATTTCGGACATATGTTGTATTTTATTTTCCATTTCAATAGTTGCTCATGCACTTGTGACACCGGGTTTCTGGGATGGTTTCAAAGGAATTGTACTAATCATTTATTGTTTAATTTGAATTAAAGTAACAATTGTTTTTAAATTATGAAAAATGGAAGGAGAAACCTTGGATTTTCAAAAGTATTAACAGAGGATTAATTGATAATTTAGTTAGCTTGCCTGACAGAGGTGTCCGGCGCCACCATGACCCTTAGTAGATTTTGGGTCGTGACATAGAGCTTAACCTCGGAAGGCAGAATGGTAGCCTTATGCAAGAGATAAAAGGCGAATAGTAATAAAAATTTCTTAGCTGATAGTTGATAGCTGATTGCGATATTGTGACTGCTGGGGATATTGTATGCGGATAGAAACTGTGAATAGGTGTGACAGTTCTGAGAGTTGTATTCCTGAACATTTTGAGTGTATAATGTATGATTTTACAACTTGGGTGCATGTATCCAAAGAAAAATCGTGAGTTTTGTAAAGGGAAAAAGTTAGTTCGTGTCCTAGCTGACTTTGCTTGACCTGTTTGCTTTGATCTATTGATATGGTGTGTATCATTGGGGTAGCATTGCTAAACAAAATGATTTCGGTAATAAATATGCATGAGTTTGCAAAAATATGACATGAGTATATATTTAAGAAGCAATTTTTAGATGAACCAACGACTGTGATGCGGTTCAGGACATTGCAACCTTGCTCGCTCCGGAATTTTGAGGGTCCTCCTCAAAATTCTACCCCGATTCACTGGGTTGCTGCTTCTGATAGTTGCTTGCGATGATCGGCTGAAGTTACTTTGGAATTTTTAGTGTCCTCCTCAAAATTCTGCCCCAGTTTCCAATTGCGGAGAAAATGAAAATTTTATTCAATTGCGACCGAACCCATAAGGCTGCCTACATATCCCCTCTCAAACGAGAATCAGGTCAGACGTAGTTCAAATTACATCATGTAGGAAAAACATAAGATTACACATATTAATGCTTGACTGCATCTGAATTGATTGGTTTTGGTCAAATTCACCGTCCATTTATGCAAGTATAAGGGCTCCTCCTGTCAGAACCCGATGAACCATGTATGGACCCTGCCAATTGGGAGAGAATTTCCCTTTGGCTTCATCTTGATGCGGGAAAATTTTCTTTAACACCAGCTGCCCCGATGTGAACCGTCTTGGCTTGACTCCCTTGTTGAAAGCTCTGGACATTCTATTCTGATAAAGCTGACCGTGGCATTCATTCTCTTCCCAACTATAAGAGTCAGCTGCGCGTAGTGGATTCTCACCCATTCTCCATCGTCAAGCTCAACTTCTTGTATGATCCTCAAGGAGGGAATTTCTACTTCGGCGGGAATGATTGCCTCTGTACCATAAACCAACATATAGGGAGTTACTCCAATTAATGTGCGGACTGTGGTGTGATACCCCAATAGAGCGAATGATAGCTTTTCGTGCCATTTCTTATGCTTCTCTGCCATTTTCCTCAGTATCTTCTATGTGATTAGTGGCTTTCTTGGACTTGATGATGACATCATCCACATATACTTCGATCTCCTTGTGTATCATGTCATGAAAAATGGTATTCACGGCCTCCCTGTAGGTGGCCCCTCCATTCTTTAACCCAAACGGCATCATCTTGTAGTAATGCAGTCCCCACGGTATAATGAAAGCTGTTTTCTCAGCATTTTCTTCATCCATCAATATCTGATGATACCCTGCGAAACAATCTACAAATTATTGCAACTTGTGCATGGCGCAATTGTCAATCAGGATGTGTATGTTTAGCAAGGGGAAGTCGTCTTTTGGACTGGCCCGGTTGAGATCCCGATAGTCGACACAGACTCTAACCTTTCTGTCCTTCTTCGGTATTGGCACAATATTGGCTAACCAGGTTGGATATTCCATACCTGATAACCTTACTTTGACCTGCTTAGTGACTTCTTCTTTGAATCCAAACTCATATCTGGCTTGAACTTTCTGAGCTTCTGCTTTACTAGCGGACAGGCAAGATCGGTTGGCAATTTGTGAGCCATAATAGATGTGCTCAACCCAGTCATGTCGTCATATGTTTAGGTGAATATATACTCATATTTTCTTAGAAACTCTGTGTATTTTTCCTGTTTTGATGGTGACAAATGAACGTTGATTCATGTTTCTTTGATGTTTTCTGCATCTCCCAAGTTGACAATCTCAGTCTCTTCCAGGTTGGACTTAGGTCTATTCTCAAAATTCTCAACCTCCTTAACAATCTCTTCCGCTATATCATCTTTCTCTGAATCTATGTCCGTTTATTGCGTTATCTCATTGCATGTCACATCATCGGTTCATCAAGATAAGTAATAGTAATGTCATATATAAAGTAATTAGAGAAAAATAATAAGAGTAAGATTTATAAGAAAATCAAAATTCTTTGATAAATTCCATAACTGTTTTTTGAACATTGGAGCTCTTTCTTGCAAAAATAAAAATGCGAAAGGAAAGTAAACTAGAAAAACAAAATAGTGCATGATGCTTGTTCAGCCTTGCTACCTCGAGGCTCGCTGGGCTCTGGTGGTTCTGACGGTCCAATTATTAAGGCATGCTCCTCTGCTTATCGCCTTTATGTAATAGCCTTCCTCCCCCTCCTCCACACAACAATCCATGTCATCGTCTTCTAGGAACAAATTTCTCACTGCTGCCAGTGCTTCCTCTTCTTCTGACCCGTAAATAACCTCGGCCGGCTGGAAAGCCTGCTCCAAATGGGGTATTGGTTGATCCAAAGGATAGTAAGGGTCGCGCCATGGTGGCGACTAGTGGTTGAATTCCTCCCAGGTATACTCATATCCCAATCCAAAGGCGGTGCCATGTTTCTTGAGTTTGATTGTCTTAGCGATTCCTTGGAGGTTCTCGTCAAGTCCCTTGCTAAGTTCATACCCGCTCCAGTTCAATATGCTTTCAATTTTATTATCCCACCATTTATCCTTATCGACAGCATTGACTCGCTCGATGTGGTGGTAAGTTTCCCCGCCTATCCTTCTTCTTCCTCCAATTGCTGGAATGGTTTGGCGACTGTATATGGGATTTCTACCGTCGCCATGAATGATCACCTCTTAGTGGTTCCACTCAAACTTCACTGCCTGGTGTAGTGTTGATTCCATGGCCCCCACAGCATGAATCCATGGTCGTCTCAACAACAGATTGTAAGATGTCGGTACGTCTATCACTTGAAAATCAACATCAAACCAAGTAGGCCCCATTTGCAAACACAAGCTAATTTCCCCAATAGTAGAGCTTTGGGATCCGTCGAAAGCTTTGAAGTTGATGGCCCCGTCCTTAATCTCATGCATCCCTTTTCCCAATATCATGAGTGTTACCAACGGACAGATGTTAAGGCTAGATCCTCCGTCAATTAGGATTCTAGTAATAAAATAATCTTCGTATTGCACGGTGATGTGTAATGCCTTGTTGTGACTCAATCCCTCGGGTGGTAGCTCATCTTCATGCAAAGTGATTTTGTGACTTTCCAACACCTGACCTACCATGTTATCCATATCTCTACCGGTGATGTTACTTGGAACATATGCCTCACTTAGAATTCTTAACAAGTCATTCTTATGTGCATCGGAACTTTGTAGCAAAGCAAGGATAGAAATCTGTGCTGGTGTTTTTGTTCAGTTGATCGATGACTAAGTATTCTTTGGCTTGTATCTTTCTCCAGAGATCATCGGGCCCAGTTTTAGTGATGGTTGGCTGACTAGAGGCATGCTTGCTTGACCCAGCTAAATGCTCCGGGGTATAAACCCTGCCAGTTCTTGTCATACCCTATGCCGCAACGATTTCCCCGAACTTGACCTTCCCCTTTCTTCTAGCCTCGGCTATGTAGTCCCATGGTATAGCCTTCATATGGAATGGTGTTATGGTTGACATTGCCACTGGAATTGGCATGGCTATGTTTACCCCGAACAGAGCAAGCTTCTCAGGTGGTAAAACTGCAACTTCAAAGGGTGTAGGTATACTTTCTGATGACATAAACTCAACCTCAATCGGCGGTGGCATCTTTACAGGGGGTGGTGCTTCAAACTCGAGTGCCATGGACATGTTTACCTTGGTTTCCCCAGAAGGCTGAATTTGGACCACAATCGGATTGAGGGTGACCACTGGCTTCTTTGGATCGTCTCCTTCTGTAATTAAATCGATTGATTCCTTGGGGTCCCAATCATCTTCTATCTCGATCATGTGAACACCTCCACATTTACGGTCTGGCAGAGGGTTATTTTGGACCTTCAGAGCAGGCTCCTTTGCTACAATGATGTTATTGTCAATCAAAGTCTGGATCTTATCCTTCAGAGAGCGGCATTCATCAATGGTATGTCCTTTCATGCCGGAATGGTATGTACAGGATTTATTTGGATTGACCTACTGAGAAGGGTTTTCAGATGTTATAGCAGGGATAGGGGTGACATAACTAGTGGCTTTGAACCTTTCGTACAGCTGGTCAATTGGTTCAGTAATGGCGGTATACTGTGTGGGAGGTCTGCGGTCAAAATTTGTTTGAGGTCTAGGGAAATTTTGACGTGGGGGAGGTGATTGATAGTGGGATGGTTGGGTGCTGCAGGCTTGGTAAACATGAGCCAATTGGGAGTATGTAGGTGAAGCGGGCTGATATGCAGGAGGTGGAGCTGATTGATAAGTAGGTGGTGGAGTATGGTAAGAGGGTGAGGGTGCTTGGTAGTTTGGCGTAGGTTGATATGTGGGTGGAGACATTGGATAGGTTTGGTATTTGATAGGGGATTTGGTCCTCTATGTAACCATTACAGCACCTACATCCCTTTTCTTGGACGTACCACCAGATTGTAAAGCCTTATTGGTAGCTTGCAAGGCTTTAAAGTTCATAACCATACCACTCTTGATGCCTTCTTCGATCCTTTCTCCTAGCTTAATGATATCAGAAAATTTATGATTCTCAGTCATCATCAGCCTTTCATAATATTGTGGGTCTTAAGCCCGGATGAAAAACTTGTTCATTTGTTCTTCCTCTAAGGCAGGCCTACCTTAGCAGCCTCTGCTCTCCATCGAGTAGCATACTCACGGAAGGTCTCTGTGGGTTTCTTCTTCAAGTTTTGAATATAGAACATATCTGGTGCATTCTCTGTGTTGAACCTGAATCTGTCCATGAAATCAGATGCGATGCTTACCCAGTTCAACCACTTCTTCAGATCTTGGCTAATATACCAAGATAAGGTGTCTCCCTTCAAGCTCCTCATGAAAAGCTTCATGCGGATTCTCTCATCTCTTCCCACTTCGACCAGCTTGTCACAGTACGTTCTAAAGTGAACCCTTGGATCCCCTGTTCCATCAAACATTTTGAACTTGGGAGGTTTGTACCCCTCGAGCAGTTCGACATCGGGTTGTATGCATAGATCTTCATAGTTTAGTCCCTCAATTCCTTTACTGCCTTCAACACCTTGAATTCTGCTAGTCTCTTTTTAAGCTCTTCGACCAAATTTCTGATGGGCGAGTCCTTATCATTAGACTCGGGTGTGCTTGAGATGGGCTGGGTGGAGTATGGCATAGTCTCCATATGGATGGGGGTATTGTGTTGGGTGTGGCAGTGGTCATTTGTGGATTTCAAAGGTTCTGGGATGAGCAGTGGAGTATTGTTGGCAGTGTGGCAAGTATTGCAGTGGTGGTGAGGATCGGGACGGTTTTGTTGCTTTGGGATATGTTGTGGAGGTATGTGATTCTGAGTATTTGGGAAAGTAACCTCTGGAGTGGTGAGGAAAAATGACAGACTTGCCGAATTCCGGACTTGATCAAGTTCTTCCTGAAATTTCAACAGCTTTTGTTCTAGTTGGGATGCTTTTTCCTCAGGGACCAGAGCACAATGAGTGACCTCTACCCATTCAACTGAGTTGTTCAAATCTTCCATTCTTCTTTTGCTTTTGTGTCTGACAGGACTGGGAGGAGGAGTAGGTGGAGGGCCCCTGGATCTCATAAAATATGATAATGTTGCCAGAGTTCACGAACAAACCTTTGGGGAGGGGAATAAACAAAAAATAAAAACAAAAGGTAACAAGTCAGTATGATAATATAAAAAAAATGTTACAATATTTAAACACATAGTGCTTGAAATATAAAGCGCGTCCTAATTTTGGGATCCTCGTTGTGTCCGAGATAGGCCTAGCGACTAGTTAATTTGGAGAACTTAGAATGCTAAATGCCTCGTTTTATTTATAAAAGGTAGACGAATCCCAAAGAGACACTAAATAATAAGAAAGAAAAAGTCACTAATGGCCATTGGCCTTATTACATCTTATAAAGCAAAAAATGGAAATTCCTATCTATTTGGTCCCAGATGGACCTTCCCCAGATTCGGCATTGTTGGTTCCATCGAACAGCTCTTCCAGCTCGCACAGTCCTAGTAGCAAGTAGGCTCTGGCCAGATGTCCCCTTCATTTCCCTCAGCAGTCCGGCAATCTTCGACCCTCTTCAGAAACTTCTTTCTTAGTTCCACTATACGCCGCTCCAAACAGGTCAATCATTTGTTGGTGCTGACGACCATATCCTTCCATTCTTCAATTAGATTTTGATTAGCTTCTTGTATTTCATGGTGCTCATTTTCACATTCTCAAATCCTCTTGCGCAATTGGTTGTACTTGACCTGTGCCTCAGCCTTTTCATCGATGATCCTGTGACCTCGAACAAACCCGAGTTAACCCAGGCTATTGTGATTGTCCTCCAGTCAGCCTGAGTAGTGTGGGGTACAACAAGCATGGTATCTATCTGGTTGATGGTGTCCTTTCCCAAGAAAATTTTGCAATGCCACATATGTTGAGCTTGGCACCTGTACGGACTATCGCCATCTTGGAAGTCAACTCGGAAGTGACTCATCTTGTCTATTCTTGGTATAACCTTCTTCCTACCAGCCTGCCTCATAACTCAGAGAGGGACATAAGGCAAGGTTCCCCTCAAACCGATCAGTATCAGAAATGGCGCATCGAACGATGAATTCTTCAGTAGGGAACCACTCAAACATCCATTGAACTCGGTCTTCAGTCAAATTATCAAAGAGTTTGACCCATTATCTAGCATTCTCCGGTTGGGCGAATATATTGTGCATGTAATTCATTCGCTTTCGGTGATGAAAAGCGATATGATCGTCCCAGTCTCTTCGACGGATTTCCTGTTGGTACTCACCCCTTTGGAGATGTTCCATAAGCCAAAGTTGTAGTAGCAGATTACAACCCTCAAAATGTTTAGCTCCCTATTGACACCTTTCTAGGGCTCGGTATATTTCTGCAGTGATCATTGGCACAAGACTGAATGGTTGTCCATCAATTCCTTCCATTAGAGTTTTGGTGACCATAGCCAGCCTAGTATGGATTCTTGCTTTCTTCATTAGAAACACTAGCATCCCCAAGAAACAGAACATGAAGACAAAGACCCTTCGATGAATATGCCCAAATGATGTAAGGGCGAACTCGTCAAGATAAGTACGATAAGATTTGATGTGACCATACCTCTCGTACAAGTAGTCAAAGGGAATGTACGACTCTTTCAAACATGTCAAGTCTGGATTCTTCTTTAGACCCATCATTTGGAGAAAACCTCTACCTTTGTGATTTTCTGGCATTAATAAACCCGAATTTTCCCACGGTATACCATCCAGTCCTCCTATTTCCTCAAGCATGGGTGTCATCTCAATGTCTCCAAAGCGAAATACAGACTGATCACAATCCCATAATAGAGTGGCAACTTCTATGATTTTGTTGTTGGGTGGAATTTCTAGGAGAGAAGGTAGATTTCCTGACAAGAGCCTGATCCCTGGAAAGAAGATCCTCCCACCAGCTTAGCAATTTGGGGTGGATATTGGTGACCATGCCGAATCTAGGGACTTCGTGCCTCATATTCCTGCAAGACAAAAAAGTTAGGCCCTTACCCCCACCAGAATTGACTATTTAATATCAATAATTAGCATAAAAGCATTTAAGTTCTCCAAATAAATGCACAGAACGTGATAAGGTCCGTTTGGGTTTCAGGGAAGCCTAGTGGACTTTGGACAAGGCTATCTTAAAGAGTCATTATGCGGACATCATAACTAACTCGGCTAGGTTTGACCATGATGCATGCATAATTTAAAGAGAAAGGGTTTCTATGGGGTTTTAGACTGGTACCCTTGAGCGGACAACTCAAGAGGAAAAGGCGCAGAACTGTCGATGGCACCGCTGATCGACTAGTTTTACCGCAAATATGCCTTTTTCGGATTTAGGGGGTGATAATATCGGAAGGGCGCAACCACTCATTATAAGCATTGTTATGGTATTTTATTTGGAACGAGTGGAAGATGATTTCGAAAACATGCTTATGCAATAATTAAAACAAGTTGTCATGTATTTTCACGTTACAAAAGCAATAATTACAACAATTCCTCATAATTTAAAACAGTAGTAAAGGAAAGCAGTAAAAGAAATAAAAAACAAAGAAATGAGTCAATTTTTGCAATAGGAAAAGGAATTAAATACTTAAACGGATTAAACAAATAAAGTAACATAAGAAATGTAAAGTCACAGTAATAGCTTGAAATGGTAAATGCCTAAAAGAAATCCCCAGCAAAGTCGCCATGCTGTCGATGCCCCCTTTTTCTCGCAAAATCGGGTTTATGACATTTGGGAGGACAACTCATTCCCTTTTGAGAATTGGGTTAAGAGAATTGAAGAGTCGCCACCTAATGATTTAAGTGCATTAGGACACTAAGAAGGGTTTTGTTTGGATAGCCAGAGATTAGGTAGGTCTTGAAATTATCCCGAGGGGAAGGTGTTAGGCACCCTCAAGATCCACTAGTGTGGTTCCCGGCCAAGCTATTGTCGTGACTTGAGGTACAAATAACATATAGACAGGTAAGGCTTCAAATAAGAGGGGATTTTCACATAAAGGTTAGAAATAAACAACATCGGAAAGCATTAAAGAGAGTTGATTTAGAAGAAACATTTAAAAGATTTAAAGAAACAAAGAACAAAGGAAAGGAGGTCCTAAGTTTATTAATAATATGGATCACCCCACAGAACACCTGGTAACCGCTTATACACGTGGTGTTATCACGTGGTCATCATATCCATATCTACCCATTCCCACCCTGTTAAGGTATCAAAGCGCGGAATAGTCTCGTTTACTTATTGCATGCTATTACCCGCCCCGAATCTATCAATCCCGGAGGTATTTGGGATTACTAATCCTAAAGGGAAGAGATGTTGGGCTTATTTATGGTTTCAAAAGGTTAAAAATACTAAAGCGACAAATAAAACACATATAGCAAGTTTGGGGGAGACATATAAACAAATAACAAGGCTCAGACAAACCTCATTTAAATCAGAGAAAGCACATAGTTTAGCATGTCTTACACGTATTGTTTAAGGTCTAATTAAAACTTACAGATTTGAGGCAGACTGCTTTATTACATAGTTTAGATAGGATGCACGAATCAGGCCTGCTTGCTAGTTGTAGCTAATAACATCTGATTCAGTTTATAGTTTTATCCTACTGTTTGCTTAGGTGATAGACGAAAACCTATAGGCATGATATCTAAAGATTTCAGAAATAAGAATAAAACTGAATGTAGATTGATTTAGGAAAAAAAGAAAGTTGCCAATTAAGAACGAGTTTTAGAAGAGCACAAGTTCTGCCATTGGTAAAACGTTACGACTGCTAGTTTTTAAACTTACCAACGAGTGAGGCGATTCAGATTTGAATTAGAACCCTATAGGCATGCTTTATATGTTTTTGCCAACTTAAAACATTATATAGACATAGAAGAGTATAGAAATTCTACAACATGATATCTAAGCATTGCGTGATATCTGATTATATTTTCTGGTTATTAGAACCTATAGAAAAGTTTGCCTAGTGAAAAGCGGGCACGAAAGAATCAGAGAGGACCTATAGGCATATTTTCTACGTGCATGTGCACAAGCTATAGACATAATATATACATGAAAGTGAAGGATCCCTAAAGTCATGGCATCTAAATGGGAATGTAGAAGTACTTATAGACATGGTAACTAAATAAGATTGTAGAAGTTCTTATAGACATGGTAACTAAATGAGAATGCAGAAGTCTTATAGGCATGGTGACTACATGAAAAATGCATAAGTATTATAGGCAGGGTGACTATATGAAAAAAATACTGAAATTAGAGATTCATATAGGCAAGTTATCTACCCTTTTACATGCATGGTTACCCCTCCCTTTTCACTAACTATCCCCAAAAGTTAATTACAAATTTATTACAGTCCAAAGAGAATAAAGTAAAGAAAATACCTCAGAAATTGAAAATTACAAATCAAGGAGAGCCTGATTCAAACTTCCTGTCTGAAGTATGAAGTAAACCAACTCCAAAGATCATGATTCAAAGCCTTTCTACCACTTGGGTGTGTAAGAGTTCCCTAAGAGTTTCATAAGAACTCCGAGAAGTTCTTATACCCGAATGTATCACCATATTGAGCCAAGGTGCAGTGTAGAAGGGCCAGCCCTCAGGTGTCCAAGTTCAGAGGGAACCCAAGGTCCCAAGGCAATACTCACCAGAGGGGGGCAGAACTTAGGAACTAGGAGAGAGAGTGCAAGTGCAGGAACCCATTGTTTAGAGGTCGGGATCCCCCAAGGGATCAAGTTTAATCATAGACAATAACTTGTATATTGCCATGTTTTAAACTGTAACTCAATGCACACAAAAGGAATAGGGAAGATGAGTTCATAACAGAAACAAGCAAAAGAAACCAACATGCTAGTTTAAGTATTTAAATCTACAGAAGTAGTAAAGAGACCGATATGTAGAAAGCTATAAGTAAACACATTGTGGTGATGCTGAAAATTAAAATTAGGACATACCAGTTTCAAGGAAACAAATACGAAAAAGCAGTAGTCTTGTGAAAGTCAAAATGCAGACAAGAAGAGAGAGTTCTATTATATAAGAGTGAGAATTCAGAAGTGAAGGGTTGTTAATTGTGTGTACTTTGTGAAAAAAGGGTCGTGTATTTATAGTGCAAAAGTAATGAGGAAATAAGGCAAGAAAATAATTGAAGCCTGATTGTAAATCAATTACATAAGGCTCCCTTTAATTAAGGGATTCAGATTCGAACGGGTATAAACCAATTAAGGAAAGAAATTAATCAAACATTTTGTGCAAAGTTTATTACAGAGTTATTACAGTCCAAACAGAATGAAGTAAAGAAAATACACCAGAAATTGAAAATTACAACCAAGGAGAGCCTGATTCAGACTTCCTGTCTGAAGTACGAAGTAAACCAACTCCTAAGATCATGATTCAAAGCCTTTCTACCACTTGGGTGTGTAAGAGTTCCCTAAGAGTTTCATAAGAACTCCGAGCAGTTCTTACACCCGAATGTATCACCATATTGAGCCAAGGTGCAGTGTGGAAGGGCCATCCCTGAGGTGTCCAAGTTCATAGAAAACCCAAGGTCCCAAGGCAAGACTCACCAGGGGGGGCAGAACTTAGGAACTAGGAAAGAGAGTGCAAGTGCAGGAACCCATTATTTAAAGGTCGAGATCCCCCAAGGGATCAAGTTTAATCCATAGACAATAACTTGTATATTGCTATGTTTTAAACTGTAACTCAAAGCACATAAAGGGAATGGGGAAGAGGAGTTCATAACAGAAATAAGAAAAAGAAACCAACATGCTAGTTTAAGTATTTAAATCTGCAGTAGTAAAGAGACCAAGATGTAGAAAGCAGTAAGTAAACACATTGTGGTGATGCTGAAAATTAAAATTAGGACATACCAGTTTCAAGGAAACAAATAGGAAAAAGCAGTAGTCTTGTGAAAGTCAAAATGCAGACAAGAAGAGAGAGTTCTATTATATGACAGTGAGAATTAAGAAGTGAATGGTTGTTAATCGTGTGTACTTTGTGAAAAAAGGGTCGTGTATTTATAGTGCGAAAGTCATGAGGAAATAAGGCAAGAAAATAATTGAAGCCTGATTGTAAATTAATTACATAAGACTCCCTTTAATTAAGGGATTCAGATTCAAAAGGGTATAGACCAATTAAGGAAAGAAATTAATCAAACACTTTGTGCAAAGTAGGCAATTAGGGGTGAATACATAAGAGTTTTATTTAAAACCCAAATTTTGAAATACACGGTTGTGCAGTTAAGGAAAGGGAATCAATTAATAGCCAAGAAATTAGAAGTCAGAGATTTTGTTATGAGTGAACCGAGTCAAAAGATGGGAATGATTTTTAACTTAAAAGAAATTAGCAAACATGGAAAGGGAATCAATTAGACCCATATTCAGAGGAGAGTATGAAATAATTTTAGGTTTAAAAACTACTTTAGAGGGAGGTTCATCATATATAAGGAGCATACAAACACATTAAGCATGAAAGAAGATAGCAGTGCCATTGTAAAATCAGTAAAAAGTCCATTATAGAAGAGTTTAGCAAAAATTTTAGAGTCATATGGAAACAAAGAAGTCCAAACTCAATTCAAAGACTCAAAGTCAATCTGAAAGAATTAGGGGTTTCGAAATGAAACCCTATTTCAAGCAAACCATAAAGCAAAGATGAGAGGGCAAACAATTGAATCGAAATCATGTTTAGAAGTTTCAGGGAAAAAACGAGATTTTTCAATAATAGAACTTATGAAAAACATGATAGCAAAGTAACATGCAATCATAATAGAAGGATTGAAAGAACATAATGGCAAATGCTGATAAGAACAGTAGAAAAAGCATGCTTAGAAGAAACTTAAACAGGGCTCAGTAGAAAGCGAACAAAGAGACTTAAAAACTTAGTAGGAATATACAGTAGAAGAACACAAGAACACCGAAAAGGTTTAGCATAGAAGCATATAGGAAAACACAGTAAGATAAACATATAAGAACATGGTAAAAATACAGTAGAGAAGTCTACGAGACCATAGTATCGGAGAACACATTAAGAGAAGCATACAAGAGATGATACGAGAACACAACAGAGGCAAACACATGAATAACAAAAAAGAAAAATCATAAAAACACTTAAGCACTTTCTAGAAAACCCTAAATCGGAAAAGAGAGAATTCGAAAAGTAATTTTTGAAAGAAGAGTTAGGGAAATCATTTGAAAACTCAAGTAGAGCATAGATACACAACAGATCTAAAAAAATAGGAGAAAACCTCGAAGGGTTAGGGTTTCAGAAGAACCCTAGAATGAGAAAGGCTTTGAGAGGTCATTGATCTGAGTCTGAGAGGTCGGAATCAGACTCAAACAACTATAGTACGCAGGATCAAGGTCGGAGATGACCAGAGAACCTTGAATTGATAAAGGTATGGATGAAAACCTTTGAAATCAAGCCTCGAATCTTCAGGTATCAAGCACATAGGAGCAATAGGAGGTGAGTATAGGACTCCCACAGCCTGAGAAGCCATGGATTCTGATGGGTTTCACAGTGGAAGATGGTAGGAGACGATTAGGGTTAGGGAAAGTTTTAGAGAGTGAGGGGGTGAAGATTTAAAGGCGGCGGATGAATGAAAATGATTTTAGGGTTGGGGTGTTGGTGGATTAAAAAGGAAAGGTGGAATCGTGGTCGTTGATCATTTTGATCAATGGCCTGGATCAAAAAGGGAGCCGGGCAGGTTGGATTAAATTGGGTCATGGGCGGGTAGTTTAGGAATTGGGCGGGTCTAATTGAGATTGAAATTGGGTTAATTGGGAGTTGATTTGGGCCACAATTGAAATGAAATAGGGCTAGATTTTAAATATCCACTTTTTTCCTTTTTATTTTATAAAAATAGTAAAATGATTTTTGAAAATAAATTAAAGGTACTAAATTAATTAATAATATATAATATTAAATTAAAAATATTGGAATCAAATTGGTAATTATAAACATAATTAATTTTTAAAATAGGCTAATATTGTAATTATATGCCATTTATCTTTAAAAATACTAAATAAGTTTGTAAAAATGTGCAAAAATTACCTTAGATATATTTTGGGATAAATATGAGAATAAAATATATTAATCACCAAAAATGATGATTTGAGGAATAATTATTGATTTTTGTACTGCTAAAATAGGGTAACAAATCGATTTAAAAATTAGAAAAAATATTAAAACATCTAGACATACGTATATATGCATATATATGCTATTTTGAAAGCATTTTGCACATAAAAAATATACAGGGAAAAATGGGTATCAACAGATGGGTAAGCTTATCACCTGTGAGTGCCACAATTTTAGTTAGTTGTTTTTCTGACTTCTTTCCTTTATGGCAGCTGCAAAATACTTGGTGTTTCAATCACCAAATCTAACCATTTTGCTCTAGACTTCTGCTTCAATATATTTTCTTCTATGAGAGGCTATTTTTCTAAATTCTGTAAGAGGCTCCTTTCTTCTTCAAGCAGTGAATCATTACATGTTGCATTGATCCTCTCCTGTATGTTTTCTAATTCCACTCTAGCTTGTTCAATCTTCAAGATAATAGTTCTGAATTATTCATTATTTAAATCTCCGAAATGTGGTTTTAAAGCCTTTAGCTTCATCAAAACATTATTCATCTAGAAAGTAGCATATGACTCCCTAAATTCTTCCCACAATATCAATAAAACTATCATGTTCATCCGAAATATTGAAGAATCTAAATGGTACTTTGTCATGATTTGGAGCTGAGTGTAGGGTTAGTGTCATAGGAGTATGATTAGAAATAAATGGCAACCCATATTCAGTAGTCACATGACCCCACTGCATCATCCATTCAAAATTACCAAGTGTTCTGTCAAGCCTGCTATATACTCTATCTGCGCCATATTGTTTGTTTGACCATGTGTAATACTCCCCTGTCCAAGGCAGTTAATTCAGTGATAGTGAAATCATGCAATCAACAAAGTCCTGAATATCTGCATAGTTAATAGGATTGCCTAGAAGTCTGTCATTAGCATACAACACAATATTAAAATCACCACATAGGAGCCAAGGTTTGGTAATTCTTACTGCTAACTCCTTTATAGATTCCCATAATTATTTCCTTTGTTCTAGAGTAATGTATCCATATATAGCTATAACTTCACAACCCACCACACCTAGCCTATATTGTACTAAACAATGTATGAGTTGAGCTTTTGTTCTCAACAGTGTGACAGTATACCATTGGGGATCTCACGTAAGCCATAATCTTCCATTTGGTGCATGTTGATAGTTTGTAAAATGATTCCACCCTGGGATTACATTTAGTATCATCTTGCTTGCATTATGTTCTTTGAATCTAGTTTCAACTATAGTTGCTATCTTTATTTTCTGGTTACTGATAGACTCCCTCCGTTTCAATTTATGTGAACATATTTCCTTTTTAGTCTATGCAAAAAAGAATGACCTATCTCCGTATTTGGAAATAATTTACCTTTATGCAATAATTTATAGCCACACAAAATATATGTGCTTCATTTTATACCACAAGTTCAAAAGTCTTCTCTCTTTTCTTAAACACCGTGTCCAGTCAAATGGGTTCACATAAATTAAAACGGAGGAAGTATATTTTTAACTCTTTTTTGTTTGTATCTCTTATTTACACTTCTTATATTCCAGAAGAGATACTTCATTAGCAAGTCATGTGACCCCTACCCTTATCAGGTGGTAGGTGTTAGCAATCTAACTTCCTATTTGTAATTGCTCAAAGGCATTTTTCATTGATATAGTTAACAGTCCTTGTGATATTGTATAGGCATTTGAAAATTGCATTGCTTCTCTTGTGCATGAGTACCTTCAATTGTCATCACATTTCCTCTGCCCTACGGACCTTCTTTGCTCTGCTAAGGGAGAGTGTCTTGTGTCTATTGCTGAGTTTGGTCTCCTGGTTGATTGGTCTGATTGTCTCCTCCATTCAAAGGGCATTTGCATCTCTATTCCATTGTGACATTCTTAGGCTCTCTTCTCCTCATAGGTTGTTTCTTTTGCTGATTGTTTGGTCGTTTCTCTATGCAACATTTGTGCCCACCACATTGCATTTCAGCCAATACTTAGGTTTCTATTCATATTTGATTAGATGTGTGAATTGCCTCCCATTAAGATCCATAACCACTAACTCTAGAGGAAACTCTTTAGTGATGTTTACTTCTATCAGCATCCTCGCAAGAGAAACCCTAGTTTTCTTCGCAATTGTCAGAATCCAAAATCTACTAAGGGTCATGATCGCGTCAGACACCACTAGTAAATCAGACAAGCCAACACCATATTACTAGTAAATTCTCATTTTAATATTCTCGAATCATTTCTTCTAAACATTTAAACAATGGATAATAAACTTCACTGGATAAATAATGATATCCTTACAAACTTTATTTACTGAATAATCCCGAAGTCATCCTAGAACCCGGTGTCACAAGTGCATGAGCAATTATTAGGAATTCTAATAAAGTATAGTAGCTGTCCGGAATACAACTTGACTAGAAAGTAAATATAATACACCGAAAGAGACTCTGCTGGCTGTGGGTCATCTCGAGAGATGCAGCTCACTAAGTCTCCGTATCATCCATGCTGCTACGCTCATCAGGCCACTAGAGGTATATGTGCCTGTGCAACAAAAATGCATAGCAAGTGTAACATGAGTACAAAAATAACGTGTACTTAGTAAGTATCCCATCTAATCTCAAAAAAGTAGAGACGAGAGGTCGACTTCGACACGTACTAATGGTCCAATAATATCATTACAGTGAAGAAGTAAATAAGTATGAAACAGGGTGAATATATGAAATAAACATGTATAAAACACAATAATACCATCCCCCTTCTTCATAATTTTACCCACGATTTTAGCTAATAAGTTTCCCTCCATGACCGGAGCATATATGTATAATTATAGTGGTTTCCGTCAAGAAAATTATCAAGATATAATTCAGAGAAAAATCCCTCATATACACCGGCTTCTGGCCAAGTGTTACGCATGATTCCAAGAATATAATACATAGGTATTATGTAGGAAATGCCAAGGCGTACAGCCCGATCCAACATAATAGTAAATTGTGTACTGCCGAGGGTCGAACGACACGAACCATAGATGCATCTATTATCCTGCCGAGGCGATCGGCCCGCTCCCATGAGAGAAGTAAAAGTAAATACCCCGCTCGCGAATCATACGAGTGACGCGGTCAAATATAAATGTATTAACAAATCAAAATCCTTTTCTTGATCCTTTTAAAAAATAGAGACAATTCAACGTGAAGCTTTTATGGTAATTTTTCCCACTCGCGAAATATACCTGTGACGTGGTTACACATAGATTCCTTAAGTTATTATAAGATTCCCCAATTTATTTTGAAAGTACTAAGTTTAGCGGTAACACTTAAATTCTTGAATTCCTTAATTTAAAATACCTTTCAACATAATTATTATGCAACCTCAATCTTATTTCTTCTCAAGGCATCAATAACATCGATCAAAAACAATATCAACAAAACATGATGTAACCTAGGACTACCCGGACATAGGCATAATAGTAGCTACGCACGGACTCTCGTCACCTCATGCGTACGTAGCCCCCAAAAATTGAAGCACATATCCATTTATTTCACCTATGGATATAATTTTCTCTTACAAGGTTAGAAATGAGACTCATTTCGCTCCGGAGTTCCATAACCGGCATTCCACGCCCTTCCGAAGACTCAGATCGATCCATAACGCTCAACAACTAGCCAATAATTATGCAAATTCATTAATGCATGCTCAATTACTCATAATAATCCTAATAACATTTTTTTTAACCCCGATCAAAAAATTGATAAAATCACCCTCAGGCCCACGTGCCCGGATTTTCCAAAATTTTTCGAAGATAATGTTTGCTCACAACCTCACGAACTCGAATATATAATTTATTCTTGATTTCATCTCTAATATCGTGGTTAAAATCCAAGAATTCCAAAATTCTAGATTTTCTTCAAAATCCCAATTTTCTACTAATTTCCATGTTAAAACATATACATAATCGATGTATTTAACTCAAACTAGTATAAACCACTTGCCTCATGTTTGGTGGTAAAAATGACACCTCAAAGGTTCTCCAAAATCGGCACCCATGGAAGAAATGGGGTTGAAATGAGCCAAAACTCCAATTTAAAGAACCTCACTGCCTCCAGCATTTCCGCACCTGTGGTCACTTGACCGTTTCTGCGGTTCCGCAGGTGCGGCCCCATTACCGCTCCTACGGTTTCTCACTAGGCTGCATTTTCCACTTCTACGCCTCACCTACCGCCGTGCGGTATCACTTCTGCGGCTATATGACAACATATGTATCTCTTCACTTCTAGCCCAACACCGTATATGCGTCCCTCATGGCCACTTCTGTGGCCCAAGCCTCACAGGTGTGGTTACACTAGAAGGCAGTTGTTTCGCATCTTCTTCAAATTTCAAAATTGATCTGTTAACCATCCGGAATCCACCCGAGGCCCTCGAGACCCCATCCAATCATACCAACCAATACCAATACATAATGTGGACCTGCTCGAGGCCTCAAATCACATCGAACAACACTTAAACCATGAATTGCCCTGCAATCCAAGCTTAATGAACTTTATAATTTCAAACTTCAACATTTGATGCCGAATCATATCAAATATCGTCCGATTGACCTCAAATTTTGCACACAAGTCATATTCGACATTATGGACCTATTCTGACTTCTGGAATTGGAATCTGATCCCAATGTCAAAAATTCCACTTCCTATCAAACTTTTCAAAAACCTTCAATTTTCTAACTTTAGCCAAATGATTCCAAAATGACCTACGGACCTCCAAATCCACTTCCGGTTGTGCTCCCAATACCATAATCACCATATGGAGCTATTCTCAGACTCGAAATCCCAAACGAACATCGATGACACTGGAATGCACTTCAACCCAAACTTATGAAATTCTTCCAAAATGCTAGCTTGCACAATAGGTGCCGAAATGCTCTCGGGTCATCCAAAACCCAATCCTGACACACGCCCAAGTCCAAAATTATCATACGAACCTGTTGGAACCTTCAAATCCTGATTCCTAGGTCGTTTAATCAAAAATACAATCTTAGTCAATTATGCCAACTTAAAGCTTTCGAAATGAGAATTTTCTTTCCGAATCAACACCAAACTTCTCAAAATTCAATTCGACCATGCATACAAGTCATAATACTTGAAGTAAAGCTGCTCATGGACTTAAACCTTCGAACGGCGTGCTAGAGCATAAAATAACCGGGTCGTTACAACAATACACCCATCTGCATAGATTGGATCCCCAATTGCACTAGTCATTCTGCTTAAAGATTCATGACCCCAACAATTCATAGGAAACTTAAGGAATCGGACCCACAGAGGAATTTATATAGGAAACTCCTCACTGAAGTCAAAATCTGGTATCCAAGGCTTCAAAATAATAGGTCTATTTTTTATCGTATATGGCCTAGAGTAATAGATTTCCTACATGTGTGCTTCATTCTAGAATTTAATGATGTAATATCCCTCCTCGTGTAGGTATAACTTAGGTTCAACAACACTTGCCCAATTCATCCCAATATATCTCTTCATAGTGTTATAACCTTGTAGTTCCCCAATGATATAAGCTATCACAACACTTCCCCACTTCTTCGTCTCTAAATCAATTTCAGCTTTGTCTAATTGTACTACAATTTGGCCATCAATAATTTGTGGAAGTATGTAAGATAACGACATAACATTCTCAACTGCTATGTTCTTCTGAAATATGTTTGTCCACGGTTTGGGCTTCGCAGCACCTGCCTCATTAGGCTTAGGATTCTTCACAATCACCGTTCCGTTAGCAGCATGCACAGGATTCACTATTTTATTGCTAGAAAGTATTGTTTCCTTACTTGCATGTTGGATCTGGTGCTCCTCAGGTCTGTTAGCTTTAGATGTTATTGGAGCAGTGTTCAGATGTAGCCTCTTTTTAACCCTAGAGATTGTCGATGATGATCCCGCTTCACAGCTCATCATCCCCATTGCAATTCCAGATTCTTGCACCACTTGTTTGTTAGAAGGTGTGCCCAATTGGTCCTTCTCCTTTTCATCAGCTTGGATTCGAGCACCCACAAAGCTACCAAAGATAGCTATGGGATTCTTCTTGGGCCTACCACACCCTCGTCCTCGTCCTCGTCCTCGTCCCCGCACTCTTCCGTTCGCCATGGATTAGCACTGTCAGCACATGTTACTATCATGCGCCGAGAGCATGAGCGAAGAGAGAGAAATTTTTTTTTTATTTTGCCAATATATTTTTATTTTCATGTTGTAGTAAGAGTACTTTCTTTTTCAACCAAAAAAGAATATTTTTTTTTAGTTATGGAGCGAATTTCAACATTATTTTTGCGTAAAAAAGTAAAACATCACATTAGTTCCTTTGGGTTTGTGTGAATTTTTAGAAGACTGATTAAATTCTTGAAGAAAATAGAGTCGTGAAAATTTTTGGTATTGGGGTCGACTTGGGGTGCGGCAAGGAAACATGTGGGGATTGGGGTCGACTTGGGGTGCGGCAAGGAAACATGTGGGGGGGAGAAGATAAGTAGAGTAGCATAAAAAAATATTTTCTACTCTCTAACCAAACATTACAAAATATTTTTCGGAAAAAAATTTTCATTCATCAACCAAACAATGAAAAATAAGTTATAAAACTGCTCATTTTTCTTGAAAATATTTTCCTTCGTACCAAACACATCCCCAAGTATATAACATTAATCCTTTTACTATTAACTGTTAATCCAGCTTGTTAATTAGGTTTCTGTATAATTAAACAGGTAGGGGTCGTTTGGTATGAAGTATAAGAAGGTATAGTGTTGGTATAAAAATTTAATACCACCTTAATACTTTGCTTGATTAGCAAACCTGGTATAAGGATAACTTATTGAAGGTGGGGTAATTAGTGTCGGGATAACTTATATCTTCTTCTTAGAAATTATGCAATTGTTATTTTTAATACAACATACCAAACAGTGGATAAAAAATAATACTAGGATAATTATCACAGCATAACTTGTCCTAGCATAAGCCATATTCAAACCAAATATTTCCTTGAATAATTATGGGGATAAATTGGAAAAAAATCTCTTAGTGCCTATTTGGACATAAAATTTGATGGAAGATTTTTTTTCAAAAAAGTTTTACTTTTTTTCGAAATCAGCGTTTGTTCATAAAATTTTCAATTTTCATCGCAAGATTCATTTTGAAAATTTTCGAAAATTTGAAAAACTGCAAAAAGCTATTTTTCAAAATTCTCCCAAATTAGTTACAATACTTCAAAAACAACCCAAACTAAAATTTATATCCAAACACAATTCTAAATTTCAAATATCATTTTCGAAATTTTTTCACAACTTTTTAGAATTTTACAATTCTTATGTCCAAACGCCTACTTAGTATATCTTTTGGATGTTGGTCTTTGAAATTCACGAGAAGACCCTACCCTCTGATTCCGTCAAAATAAGATTCAAATGGAGTAGTATTTATATTTTCCAATTCAGTAAACCAAACTTCGAAACTCACGTTCAAATTCCTCTCTCTTTGCTATCATCATAATTCATAATTTCAGAAATTTGATTTTATCAGCTCCATATTTCGTTGTTTTTTCACCATGACAAGTGAAGAACTTCTAATTATCGATCCTTTAGACCTCCAGTTTCCATGTGAGTTTCTTCCTTTATGTATCTTTTAATTTTAATACTCGTATGATTCAATTTCGTTTCTGGAAAAAACGCAATCAGTTCCAAAATTATGTTCTCCTAGGGTTTTGATTATTCTCTTTTTTTTTGTTTTTTGTTTTTTGGTTGTTTTTGTTATTTGGAAGTCGAACTCAAGAAGTCAATTTCGTGCTCTTTTGAACTGATCAATAAGACTGATAATCACGTTGCTTTCAAGGTATATATATTCTCACTTAACCTCTATTATACTAACGTTCACGTGCGGAATTGTGCCCCTTTCTGTTTTAATTTCTGGTGTTTTCGTCGTTTTTGAAGAGAGAGATTGTGGTAGGTTGATTTTCAGCATCAGGGGCGGATTTAGGGGGTGGAAGAGGGTTCTGACCTCTTCGCTCTAGAAAACTACGACGTACAAATAATGCAAAAATTGTTTTGTGCCGCTATATGTTATATTTTGAATCCCAAAAAGCATAGCTTTGTGGTTAAGGGGTTCAAACCTTTGTGAGATTTCTGGTTCAATTCCGAGTGGCCACAATCCGCATTAATTTTTTAACTTCTTCTTTTTTGAACCCATTTGCGGAAATTCTGCCTCTGCCACTGGTCAACCTAATTTATAGTCTGACTATAATTAATTTTAAGGGAATATTGAATAGAGCGGGATGGAATAGAGAATTGTATAGTTGAGGAGCGAGTACCGAGAAATCATATAGCCGAGTCCTAGTATTTTGGGCCGGAGATAGAAAAAGTTTACCTGCTCCGTGTTTGCACCGAACTATTAAATACACAGATAGTTTTTTTATAAATTTCCAAACTCAAAGAGTTTTTTAGAAGGTTAAAAGTTTCGTTGAGTGCCTCAAGGCTATGTCATAATAGATCCAAAATAGAAGAGAAAGTAGGGTTGATTATATCAATATGTATCTCACTTTAATAGTTACTTCTAAAGGTTTTACTTGGTTTGGTGCAAACATTAGGTGCGGGTAAGTTTTACCTATTTTGTTTTTAAAGAGGAGAAAAGGCTGAAGTCCTTATCTTCACTCAATTCTGAATTTTTTATTATGATTTACAAGGTCCCAAGGGAGGTGTTATGGAGGTGCCTGGAGGCGAAGAGCGTGCCGGAAGCCTACATCAGAGTGATCAAGGACATGTACGACGGAGCTAAGACTGGGGTTAGGACGGTGGGTGGCGACTCAGACCATTTCCCGGTGATTATGGGGCTTCACCATGGATCTGCGCTTAGCCCTCTCTTATTTGCTTCGGTGATGGATGCTCTAACACGCAATATTCAAGGGGATGTGCCATGGTGTATGCTATTTACTGATGACATAGTCTTGATAGACGAGACAAGAGTTGGTGTTAACGAGAGGTTGGAGGTCTGGAGACAAACTCTCGAGTCTAAGGGTTTCAAACTAAGCAGGTCTAAGACAGAATACCTGGAGTGCAAGTTTAGTGCCGAGCCGAGCGAAGAAGAAGTAGGCAGGGACGTAAAGCTTGGATCTCAGGTCATCGCCAAGAGGGACCATTTCAGATATCTTGGGTCGGTGATTCAGGGAGACGGAGAGATCGACGGGGATGTCACTCACCGTATAGGGGCAGGGTGGTCGAAATGGAGGCTTGCATCTGGAGTCTTGTGTGACAAGAAAGTGCCACAGAAACTCAAGGGGAAGTTTTATAGAGCTGTGGTTAGACCTGCCATGTTGTATGGGGCGGAGTGCTGGCCGGTGAAGAACTCTCATGTTCAGAGAATGAAGGTTGCGGAGATGAGGATGCTCAGGTGGATGTGCGGGCTCACCAGGTTAGATAAGATCAAAAATAAAGTTATTTGGGAGAAGGTGGGGGTGGCCCCAGTGGATGAGAAGCTGCAGGAAGTAAGGCTCAGGTGCTTCGGACATGTGCGGAGGAGAAGCCCCGATGCCCCGGTGAGGAGTTGTGAGCGGCTAGTGGTTGTTGGCGCGATTCGAGGCAGGGGGAGGCCAAAGAGGTATTGGGGAGAGGTGATTAGGCAGGACATGGCTAGAATACGGATTACCGAGGTCATGGCCCTTGATAGGAAAGTCTGGAGGTCTAGTATCAGGGTGGTAGGATAGGGGCTTCTGGAATTTTTCGCTCTTCTCGATCGGGGCTGGGCGGGGTTGGGTGGGCGTTGCTATTGCATGCCATTTTATTTACGATTTATGGTCATATAATTATTTATGTGCCCCCTTTGTTTTTGTTTTTGTTTATCTTTTTCCCGTTTGCTTGCCATGTTATTTATTGTTTATATTTACATAAATATTTATGTGATTTATGCGGGAGTTACTAATGCTTTTTTCTTTTCTTTTCTTTTCCTTGTCCTGAGCCGAGGGTCGATTGGAAATAGCCTCCCTGCCCTTTCGGGCGGGGCTAAGGCCTGCGTACTTATTACCCTCCCCAGACCCCACTCTGTGGGACTATACTGGGTAGTTGTTGTTGTTGTTTATTTATGAGGAAGATCTTCCTTGATAAAGGAAATGGTCATTTAAATGTTAGTGTTATAAATTTGTAATATTCTGGCTAAGGGGGACTTAATACTGGTTTGAAAAGGCTAAAATTATGTACTCTTTACAAACTTTTATTAGGTAAAGACAACCAATCCTAGGAAGTATACTGTCAGGCCGAACAGTGGAATTGTTCTCCCTCGATCAAGGTCCAATGTTACAGGTGCTTTTCTAGTTCTCTGTGTTGGGTCTTTTAGATTTGATGGATGTCATTTGATGTTATTTTTGGTTTGCTTTTGTTGTTAATTGGATTTAGTTACGATGCAACCGCAAATGGAGTTGCCTCCGGATATGCAGTGCAAAGACAAGTTTCTTGTACAGAGTGTGATTACGAACCCTGGGTCTACCCCGAAAGATATTAACCCAGACATGGTATTTTAGCTTATAGATTCTTTTTGTTTTAGCCTTTTGTAAAGTTTATGTTTTGTAGTCAACTTTGTACATTCCAATCTTAGTCTTTTCTTTTTCTGAAGTTCAACAAATCCGGAGGAAATCATGTTGAGGAATGCAAACTAAAAGTTGTTTATGTTTCACCACCAAGAAAACCATCACCAGTCCCTGAAGATTCTGAGGAAGGGACTTCACCAGGAGCTTCTGAAACTGTAAAATGACAATCTAATTAGTTTTGCACTCTCTTTTTCTGCATCTTTTTTAATCAATTAGAATACACCATTTACTTCTGATTTATCTGTTCATCATGGTAGGGACATACATTAGTTGCAAATGATTTATTTGTTGCTTATTACAGGATTTACAAGAACACGGTGAGTCTCAGGATAACTCCACTAAGGTATGTTATGATGGTCATTTAAAGCATTGACGTTTGGAAACTGTTAAGTCGTTAGACATAGAAGTCTTCTGGGAGAAATATACTTCATCTGAGCTGTAAATGTAGAGTACCTTCTGGACTCAACGGGGTTAATTGATGGCCTCAACCAGTGAAGATGAGATTGGGGACACCTTAAGAGAACTCTTTGAATCACTAGAAAGCTTAATGAACCTTATTAACCTATTAATCTTGGTGACAAGGATAAGAACCAATTCTTTCATATCAGATTTTGCTTTTTCTGTTCGAAAAATTTGGGATAAAAGGTTAGTGGGTAGTCGAGCGTTTCCCCTTTGTTTTCTTCCGTTCGACAACATTAGTGTTAGTTTGTTATCCCTTTATTCTTAGATTGCTTTTACTACCATTTAATTGCTATCTTGGCTTCAGCCCCCTTTTTACCTTATTGTTGTTTATACTTGTTGTCATTACTTCTTTTTATCTTTTCTTTAGCCGAGAGTCTTCCGGAAAGCTCTCCAGGGTAGGGGTCAAGTTGCGTACATCTCACCCTCCCCAGACCCCACTTGTGGGAATTCACTGTGTTTGTTATTGTTCGAAACATTTGATTAGCTCCTCTGAGGAATCAGCTCAAGTTTGCATAAACAGATACAAGTGAAAAACAAGTTGAAGAAACTAACACTAGTTTGTGATTGTGGAATATTCGCAAACACATAAAAAACAAGTTAAGGGAGAGAACTTAAACAGAAGAATGGTTGAACTTTGAAGAAGATATTATATATGCCTATGTGCTTGTTTTTCTTCCAGAAATAAGTATTGCCGCCTCATTTATCTTTGGATTTGGGAAGTGATAGTCAAAGAATTTTGTTCTTTCAGCATATCTTACCTTATCGAAAAAGACTTTTGTTTTTCCAGCATGCTAGTATCAAACTTATTGTCCTCTCACATTTCCAGTTTTTCCTTGAAACGCCAGTAGATGTGTCATATTCTCTTTTTGATAAGTAATTCATATCTTGGAATCACTGCAGGCCAGAGAACTAATTTTGAGGTTGATGCAAGAGAGAGATTCCATTATTCAACAAAATTCCAAGCTTAACCGAGAACTGGTATATGATTTTTCTGCGTGCCTGGTCAATGGTTCTTGAGTAAATTGATGTTTACTTTTGCTGGCTGCTAGTTTATGCTTGTTTTATCCCCTTAAGGATGGCTCTTCAGATAATTTATGTGCATGGTAGATCAGAAGTCATTAATCCTCAGACATAGCACTAATAAAGTCCGTCAGCGCACTAGCACTAACCAAATAATTTGAGTTAGTCTTGAAAGGCATGTGTAGAGAAAATGTGTTAGTTATTGGAGATGAAGAATCTTATCTTCACGATGTAGAACGAGTTTGTTTTAAGAAATTTTTTTGTTCAATCAGAAGCAAATAGTTCGTGGACTATTAAGTTTTTGTATGATAACCATGCTGGTGATTTGGCCTAAGTTGGGAACTTCATAGCAAACTTGGGCCTTTATCTGGATTTGCTATAACACTAGTTTGAATTTAGTTTGTGTGCGCAAAGAAAAATTTCCATACAGCTGTGTTGACATTTTGTCTAGGATGATTTTATCATTTGGGTGCTATTTGAAACCATTGTCCAGGAGCTTCTCAGGCATGGACGTCAAGAACATCGTACTGGAGTTCCACTTTCGTACATCTTGGTGGTTGGTTTGCTTGGCATCCTTTTGGGGTACATTGTCAGAAACTTTTGATGACCTCAGGTCTGAGAATAAAGTTTCTCTTTCTGGTTGTGGCGGGCAAGTGTGGGGAGATTTTGAATACTGACTTTCTAGGCAAAATTTTGTACATTATTTGAATCTGAATAGCTCGGTAATTCTGAATATTGTGCCAAAGGATTGTTTGGATATTTTCAAAGTGGTAGGATGATAAAACTATAGTCGTGTTCCCAACTATGCATTTATGAAGGAAATCAGAAGGAAAAGAAGAAAGAAAACCACATTGAAGTGGAACCCCTGGTCTTAGCTCACTGGCCTCGCTGCCAAGGGCAGCTCTAGGGTAAGGCAAGTGAAGTTCTTGCCTTAGGCCCCCAAATATATATATATATGTATATTTTTTTTTATTATTATTATTATTTTTTTTTTTAAATTCTAATATTTATTTAAATTTGGTAGACGTAGGATTGAATGAGTTAGTAGGATAGAACTTTTTTCTTACTAAATTAAATAAATGTTCTCATCAATTCTATTTTTCTTCTTTCTTTTTTCACTATTTTACTTTTTAATTTCAAATCAAATTCTCTAAATTAGCTATTTCTTTTTGTCAAATTTCATAGATCCTGATATATGTAATCAAGTTCTTTTGTGTCTTATTTTTATAACTAAGAAATCACATAGACAAACATCGTAAGGTTCAAAACACGATCGATAATAGGCTCAATCCTTTTACCATTTTCATTTAACGCTATAATTTTTTATAGGGAGTTCAATACCATATGACTTACGTCTAACTCAGATATTATACGTTGTTCTCTCACCATTTTTTTTTGTCTCCATATTATATGGATATTATGAAAGAAGTTCTGGATCTTTTAATATATTTTAGTTTTGAGTCACCAGTTCCATTGAGCCGCTCTCATTAATGATCAATAATTATTTATAGACCACTACCCATGAACGTGTTATTCAACCGCTTCATTCACATTTGGTAACTAAATAATACATTTATTGATTGTTGTCTTATCTTAATTGAGACTATAAAATTTGATTGAGAATAGCATGGGGATGGACATGTGGCTCGATTAGGAGACTAGTAAAGCTTTAATTTAGGTCCTCAATTTTTTTTTTAGTAATAGATTTTATGATTTTATTTCAAGTTAGACAATATTAAAGTTTGCGAGAAAAAAAAATACAATAAACCTTGGACAAAGAAAGAAAGAAAGACAATCTACTCTTTAACACTAAAAATAGTTTAGAAGTTTAAATTAAATTACTTAGATCTTCATATTAGTAAATACATTTTTTACAACAAAATCAAAGGTAACAAATTAAAAATACATGTCTTACATCCAATTTATTTAAGTTGCTTCTTTCTAATATAAAAATAATAATACTACTATGTGAAGTTCAATTTTTCATCATTTAAGCATGTTATGCTATAAATAACAGGTGTGAAAAAATGGCGATACTATTTTTCTGCCTTCCGATTTGCATAAGTCTACTATTCTGCCTTCCGAGGTTAAGCTCTACCTCCATCTGCATCTGCATTGCATAAGGCTACCATTCTGCCTTCCAATTTGCATAAGACTACTATTTTGCCTTCCGAGATTAAGCTCTACCTCCATCTGCATTTGCATGGCTGAAAGATCGCCACATACTGCACTTGCATGACTAAAATATCGCCTCATACTGCATTGCATGGCTGAAAGATCCCCACATACTACATTTCATTGGTTGAAAGATTGTCACATACTGCATCCTTCATGGGCTAAAATATCGCCTCATGCTACATTTCATGGGCTGAAAGATCGCCACATACTGCATCCTTCATGGGCTGAAATATCGCCAACTCATCCAAAGGCGTCATCGTTTGGAGGCACCATCTTCATAGCCCGAGAACGCCATGTCATGGCTTGAGTATCTCTTTCAATTTTTTCGCATATTATTATTCAATGGCTTCATGGTTCGGATGCACCATCCTCTTAGCCCGAGAACATTATTTCACAGCCTGTGAATCCCTTATCATACAACCCATGGCCCAGGACATCATGGTCTAAGGACATCGTCCTCATCGTCCGAAGAAAACATTCATGGTCCAACGGGAATTCGCATCATGTTTAAATTTTGCACAGTATACGCTTTTATTGCTTCTATTTGGAAGTGAAACAGCGAGCAACGACTATCCCAGCAGGAGCGATCCCGCTCCAGTTCTCTCAGTCATATCAAACCTAACCATTCTCATAAACCGTTCACTTGCCCAGCCCCCCTAAATGTTGCGACCGTTCTTGAAAGGTCTTTGTCGGATACGCCGTCGATAGATCCTGAACTACACATGGCCTGATTCCTGTAGAACCAGGGATATGTAGGCAGCTCAAAAGCCAGGGTACGGCCTAAATCTTCCCAAATTATTTCGCTCGGTCAAAATTGGTATCCTTCCAGGGTAAAGAGGGGCAGTTATTAATACCCAATTTTTTTTATATATTTTCAATATGCAAAATACCTTCAAAATAGCATATATATATATATATATATATATATATATATATATATATTTATGTATGTATTTCACTGTCGTTATATACTTATATATATGTATATATATAT